>UFQX01000092.1:252375-535703 GCA_900497675.1 Arapaima gigas | reverse complement strand
GGGGTTTTTCCCCCCCCCCCCCCCAGTATGCCGTAAGAGCGTCGTTTTCATTGTTTTCCTAACCGACAAAGGACGTATAAACGACACACACACAAATCTGGGCCGCTGGAGACGTTTATAGTGCAAATTATTTCACAGTTTGGGCGCGTTTGATAGTCATATTGTGTATTTTTACCCCTGCTCTCTCCAGGATGCCTAGTAGTTTAACAGTGAGTATCAGTTACAGCGCTTATTGCAAGTCCGAAAAGATTGACACTTAAAGCACAGTTTAATCCAGAGACGTCCTTTCCATTGGGGACTTGGACAGAGACGGGGTATAAACAAACTAAGCATGAGAAGAGACCATTTAAAATTAATGACCCTCCTAAAAAAAAAAAAAAAAAAAAAAAAAAATACTAGATAGGAGTAGTGATCTAGCTACAAATAAGTTTCAAAATGCTGTCTTTAAGATTTATCAGAACTCTATGTGGGCAGTAGGTGTCATAGTGTTTAGAACCCACTACCTGGCTCAGGAAGGACCCACCTTCAGGTCCCATTCCTGTTGTAGTACCCTTGAGTAAGGTACAGTTAAAATTGTTACATCCACCTTACCCCTAGACAGCCTTGGGGTCAGAACACCTAGATGTTTAAATGTGTAAATTATTACAAGTAGTTCGGCATTGCAAGTCCCTTTGGAGAAAAGTCTCAGCTAAAGGAGTGAATGTAGACGTTAACCTAGAATCTGGATTGGTACTGTAGGAAGAGTAACCTGACCACAACGGTATGTCAGTTCATAAAGAGGTGTGTGAGCTGATAGTACAGCTGGACACACTTCCATATTAAAGCAACACAGGTGTAATGACCGGGCCACTACTGGTCTGAATTTAGTATGAAAGTTTGCTGCATATTGGCACTGCAAACAGATCTGTGTAGCTTTAGCCATCCAGACCAACAGTCCACGTCCCCATTTGTGGTTTGCAGACCACAGAGGTATCAAGGTCTGTTTAGTGCATTGTGGCTTGTGGCATATTCCCTAGGGGAGGAGAAGCTAGGGAGGGCTGCTCTTTAATTGGGCATCTGGCTAGATTCACAAAGTGGTTCAGAATAGCCAGCGGCATTCAGTTTTTCAACTAAATGCAAAACTCAAAGTGTTTCAAATAGCTGCCCAGTGTTGTAAGTTGCCATTTTAAGGCTTCTATGAGATTTTTTTTAAATTAGTCTTTTTGATAATAGCTTGTATTACAATTTCCTCTAAAATGGAAAAAAATGTGCTGCAGAATTTAAGACATAGCTGCAACATGAAACACTAGCAAATTATCTTATTATTATTTAGTGAAAAAAAAAAAAACCATGAATTTCTTTGTTTGGGACTTGAGGTGTTTGACCACAAAATAGCATGGGGAGGGTTTCACAAAAGCCAGTGCCAAGCCACAGACACAAAAATATGTTTTGCAAAATGAAAATAAGATCTGCAGCACACCCATATTGATGTTTCTTTGAATTTCACAAGTCCAAATTTGAAATAGGATGGATCAGTAGGGGGGGGGGTGCACTATTGTTACTGCAGTTTTTGTTTGCGTTGCCATGGTTGCCATGTGGCTGCAGGGGCCTCTGTTGATGACTGAACAAGATGTTCCTGGTCACACAGGTGGTGAGTGTCACTCTACTCTGGTTTGCCCTCTGCCCTGTCTCATTCGTGGTGGGGCATCATGCTGCTTGGGTCACTTGGCAAGGGAAACATTGGACAAGGGGATAGCCGACAGGTAATGGCTGGCCACAGTGGGGTTACTGCACAGGCTAATGGGGATGAAGATGAGCACAGGCTGGACGTGCAGAATGGGGCTGCTGTGTGACCACAGATACTGGTGCTGGACCCCATCCCCATAAGACATTTTCTCCATGCCAGCCTGCCTGCCAGGTGTGCACCGCCAGCCCAGTAAAAGCGGATTGAAGTTGCCCAGAGACAATTTCTCTTTCATCTGGTCCCGTTCAAAGCCATTCATATTTGTGAATCTTGGCCAGGCCATGACAGGGATTGTCCAGAGCAGAGGAAGCTTTGCTCCTGGGATTGCAGACCTCAAATCTCCAGTCTCGAGTGCACATCCCAAAGCTCCACTCTAACAGAGCCACCACACCAGGAGTGACCTAATGGACACGTCTTGCATTCTGCTTTGCCGCCATCATGCGGAATAAAGACAGAGCCAGCATAAAGTGAAGGCAGCAACTTAAATTCATTTTTTTGAATAGCATTCCTTCCATCATATAAAATCTGAGGGATTTGCCACCATATAACAACTGGTCCTCGGTAATGGTGAGAAGGGCAGAGAGGAAACAGACTCCCTGCCACACCAGGATTAACGGAGAGTATAAATCCCCCTATCTTTGTCACGCATACTTTGACAGCCACAAGATGATGCGACCCGGCGGGAATTCGGACGTCAAGCAAAAAAGAAACCTTGCCGGATGGAACCTTTAGATGCTTGTGCCGTCGCATCGTTGCTGGGTTTGTTCTCTAATGAAAACACTTTCTTTTTTGGGGGGTGTGAATGTTTGGAGCATGGTGTGGCACTTGATGTCATCTGGTCCCATGGAAGCCTGGCTTGACAGGGTGTTGCTTCCTTTGAAGCATTACACTGCCATCTTCAGGCATTCCTGTGCTGGGCACGCTACGCTGGCTCTGCTGCAGTGTCTCTTATAGGAGATGTGTTCCTGATGGGCTTTAGGCAATATTAATTCGGGGAGTTTAATCTAGAAGCAGCCGTGCTTCTGCTCTTGCATTCACACACACCCGTGAACTCGGATCGGGATTTCAGGAGCGCCCAGTTTAAAAACCAAGATCTACAGAGTAAGAGACAATAGCACAGCCTCCCGTCAACTGGGAAATGAGTTTAAGCAGAGCTTTAGTTGGTGTTCTCAGTGCGTATGGTGTGTGTAATATAATCTCAGCTAATTAGTACTTACTATTAAATATAAATAAAAAAGCTGCCTCAAACTAAATGGGCTACATCTTTTTCTATTTAGTAGTAAAATAAAATTAACTGCCACCCACTTACTCATCCTATAGAACTCTCCAGCAGCAAATCCAATTGTTGAAACGTTGCTGTCACCTACTATTCGTTCCCAGGGGTATTAATTCAGATGCCTCAGCAAAGAAGCGAGGTGTGCGCGAAACAAAAGTGCCTCTTCTTTCAAACCTTCAGGATGGTCAGTTTTTCTTGTTGCATGGCTGCAGCATGTGATGTAAATACTAGTCAATGGTACACCATTTTTATTATATAAAAATATTATATTGTTAATTTTATAAGTGTTGTAACATTACAGTGCTAGGTAAAAGTTTACCTGTTCTTCCCATAATAGACGACATTTTACGTTCTAAACTTTGAACTGCCATCTTAAGAGTTTTGCAGAGACAGTGCATTTAGTTGAATTTCAACAAGTGTACTTAAACTTTTCACCAGTACTGTGGATTCGTTGACTAGATAAAAGTGGTAAACACTGGCTACTGATATACATGCAACTAAGGGTTCTTTGCATTAAAATGGTTGTTTGTTTGTTTAAATGAAGTATTAAATGTAGGCATGTTTGGCAAAATACAAATGCAGTACTTCAAGGTTGCTAGACATTCTTAGCCAACACCAACGTTGACAATGTAATGTACCATTACTTGTGTATTCAGGTGATGTGGTCAGATATTAATAATTGTGGCGTAACTATGACTAATTAGCAGGTGGACTGTCTCCTAAGACAAGCAGGTCACTTAGGGTGATGTGTACAGAGGCTGAGGCTGCACTGAACCATGTTGGTGTGAAGTCTGAATCCCTAGTCCACGTTAGGGTCGTGGCCTCTGTTGCGGTTGTGGTCCATGTACACACACCCACACGTGGCACGTGCCCCACACCAAGCCACAGCCAGTCCACATACTGTGCACTGCCGCAGCCTCTGGCTTCTCTGTTAACCCCTTTGTCTTCTCTTCAGCCAGTGTGTCCTGTTTGTGTTCTGTTCGCAGAAGAACACCCCCTGGCAACCAGTAAGATTACCCAGTCTCCTACTGGGACCAGGATATCGGGTACAATTTCAGTTATGGTTATTTTCTGGAGAGGTTTTTGGGGTACGATGAACAACAACTACGTGAGTGGCATATTCTATTGCATTATAGCCCAACTCCCTCCCTCCAGTCCTACCACCTTGCTCTCTACTGATGCAAGTGTGTCTCTGTCTATAAAGGAAAATAAAGCCACTTGCAAAAATATTTAGTTGTGGGCATTCAGGGACATCAAAACAGTGCAAATAAAAGAAAATTACAAAAACCAAGAACAAAGAGGGACTTAACTCAGACTTCCACGTTGCTGTCTGTGCAATTATCTATCATGGGCTCCTTTGCAAAGCTAGAAATGAAGCACCTCTCAGGTCAGCAAAATCACCTCAAAGGTTCTCTTTTATTTTGCTTGAGGACAAAAAAAATCGGTGCGTAGCTTCACTGCAAATCTGACAATTAAAGTCACTTAGAAGTGACATACTGTAATTAAATAACTCGCTGTGAATGTGCTTTCAGGTAATTTCTGACTTATGGGAACCCCCCTACGCACCACCATCTTCTGTTTCTGCAGCATCCAGCTTCTTTTTGAGAAGTAATTGCCTGGTGGTGGTAACTGCTACAGTACAGCAACAAACCAGCTAGGTCTCTGCTGCCATGAAGGCTTTTATAGTATTTATGTATTTAACTGACACTTTTCACCTGAGCTAATCACAATGGTTTACATATTTATACAGCTGGGTGACTTTCATTAGAGCAATTCAGGGTAAGTATCTTGCTCAAGGGTACTATGGCAAGAGGTGGTGTTTGGAAATCAGTCCAGTGAGTACACAGTAGCACCTCTGACCACTATGCCACCTGCTGCCTCCACTGTGAGAAAAAACACCACCAACTCAAGTGTGGTGTATTTTGAAGGAATGTGTGTATATATTTGTGTTCATTGTTTCATTCCAGTGCATTCCTTTGTACTGAACAGGTCTATATTGTTGACTAAAATGCTGCCTGCAAGAGTACAATGCATTTTTTCAGAGACAGTTCTTGACTTTGACTATAACTCTTCACACCGTGTTTATGGTGCATTTGACATTAACAGCTTGTCACGGAGAACTTTGCCTTCCCTGCTCTCCACTCGTGGAGCAGGCTCTGAGTTCTGTGACCTTGAAGGGGCTGGAAATTACAGCTGTAGAAATAAAAAAAAAAAAAAAAAAAAACCTCTTT
Organism: Arapaima gigas; assembly: GCA_900497675.1. Taxonomy (NCBI): domain Eukaryota; kingdom Metazoa; phylum Chordata; class Actinopteri; order Osteoglossiformes; family Osteoglossidae; genus Arapaima; species Arapaima gigas. The sequence continues at coordinate 530,473 of UFQX01000092.1, read as the reverse complement.
CCCTATTTCTTGCTGACGGTACATTTGTGGCACAGGAAAAAAGGTCTCTGCAGCGCAGAAATGTTTGGTGAGGAACGAGTTGACTTTGATGCCTGCCGCACCAGTAAGTGGGCTTGCTTGAGGTCCTGAGCTCCAGAGAGCCACAGACTCAAGGCCACTGCAATTTAAATACCTCGTTTTTCTTGCCATTAGAAGCAAACTAAAAACATCTCTGATATAAGGATATTGGAAGAGATCCCAGCTGTGTCTGAACCAGGCTTCCACTCAAACCCCTCATGGCCTCTGCCGTCCTAAACTGTCAAATGTGTTTCATTCACATCCATTCATTTGGCTCCCTTGCCTATTAAGCATGCTTTAAGTCTCACTGATTCTGACAGTTCTTGGTTATTGCTGCCATTCCACCACCCAGCATGCCCCTGAGCAGTGTGTGCATCTCCAACCTCCTGGGGGCTAATCAGTAAGGCCCCATCTAATAGATGCTCCAAGAATCTGATTACAGCTGTATTATTTTGTTTTTAATCACTCAAAACAGGTTAAGATCCCACATACGTGAAAAGGCAATGATATGCTTTCCTTTACCCTGCTTTTGGTTGCCAGGGCATGCATACTGAAGCTCAGTAGTGTAGTCTGAGCTTGGCAGTGTAAGCTCTTAAACACTGCAGTATTACTGCCTTACACCTCAGCTGTGTTCCTCTATCTTGGGGGTTGGTAGCACATTTGGCCCCGCAGGCTACAGAAGGGCTCCGCTCTCAACGTTAATGTCACAGCTGCCTGGAGTGAGCCGCACCCCTTTGCTCTGTCTCCTCAGTTTTCTCCTCCTTCTTTTCCACTTTTTTTTGTCTCACCCTCTGTTGATTTACCACGCCTGACCTCCACTGCCACACAAGTGTATTCTGAGAGAGGCAGTCGGACTGAAGTGCCCCGTTCATGAATCGCAAACGTTTCACCTATCGCACACGCTGGGTAGGTGTTATCCAACACCAGTACTGGTGCCTAAACCATGAGGGGGATTGTGCAAACATCAGAAATCAAATGTGTGGCTTATTACAAAAGGCTCACATGCTTATTTAGCCCTGGGTGTTCAAATGTTTAATCTCTCAGCACCAGTACAACTGAGGCTCATTCAGTTCCTTTTAGTTTGTATTCAAACCAGCAGCTTGTAGCAAAACAGGACAAATAAACAGACACCTTCAGAACAGGAGACACAGGGCAAGACTGTACTGTAGCTGTCTTCTAAATGTTGTCACAAAGTCACGTGTAGTTTATTGTATCTACAATTAAACATGCAACATGTGGCCTGTCCAACTGTTTCTGTCATTAGTACTAATTTATTTAACCTTTGGACAAAAGTGGCTATAGTTCTGCACTTTGGCCTCTCGTGTGTAATGGAACACGTTTCTTCAGGGGAGGCGGTCCACAGATGATGGTGCTTACAATGGCCAGGCTTACAGGTAGAAAATGTCTTCAATATTTTGTTGCTTTAATAGCAGTTCTGTCTTGATTTATCCTCCATACGCTGTCAGGTGCATCATTCTTGTGTATGGTTTGCAGGCGCGGAGTCCAGGTTAAAATTCTGCTGCTTTATTCTAATCCGTTATTTGGCTCTTATATAATTATGTGTGAGGCTGGACCCCAGCGCGCCCACCAAAGAGCCACAGTGCCATCTGTTGTTCACTAGGAACCAGCGCAAGAGAAAGGGCATATGGGAAACAGGAGTGGATGGGGTGTGGCCCGTGCAGGAGGCCAGCAGATGGAGGTCCTTCTGCTGGAAATGTGCCAAAGACTTTTTAAGGTCACCTTTTTTTGGCCCCCCGATTGGTGAAGGCAGTGGTTTCCTGACAAGTCGCAGCTAAAGCAGATCGGAAATAAAGACCTGTAGATGCCTCCTTTCGTCCCCAGAGCCCAGAAAGTGATCTGGCACCGTAAGCGGCTTCATTCTGATGCGATTGATCAACGCCCTCAGGTGCCTGTGGCCTACATTTCTGCATTCCAGTCGAAGAGATGCAGGCGTGATGGTTCGTGTGGTAGCAAGACGGCAGGAGTTGGAACCTCGCAGGAGGCTACACGAACGGGACATCACAGGAAATGGAGCGCATCTCTGAGGGAGAAAGATACGGGGGAGCCCACCAGACATTTGAATTCTGCATGTTCCTCTTCTCAGATCAGTTAAACAGCATGTTTCTGTCTGTGTGTGAATATTGCAGGAAGGATGTTCCTGTGCCTAAATTTGTCTCCAACACTGTTAACCTCATATATAATTGTACTGCCTAAAGCACTGTAGATACTTGTTACCTTGTAAGTGAAAGGTAAATGAAATTATAAAGATTGGGCATCATCTCAGGCTGTCTGCAGCAAAATACAGTAAATGGCACCTTTTAAATTAGGTGATTCTATAGTGTTACCACTACAATCAAATACACTTCACGATCCCAGCCTGTTGCATCCATTCTGAGTCGTCGTCCTCCAGAATGAAAGAATGAGTTCCTGAGCACCAGTGATGCCTGACCATGACTGGTTAAAACACCAGTAAAGTCTGACTGTGACAGGTTACCATGAAAAGCATATTCAAGTACATGTTAATAAATACCTCTGGAGCAGTCGTCTGCCTGCTGCCAGGGAAGAAAAGAGAGGGTAAGAAAGTCTTGGCATAATGACTGCCATCGATGCTTAATCTGAAACATCCCGAGTGAGCTTGCCTTCATCTCTGGGGGGATCATAGGTTTTTTTGGGGGGGAGGAAAAAAAACAACTGGCTTGTGAAGAAAAGGGGTATCATTTCAAAGCTCATTACCCAGCAGTCATGGGTGTCAAATGTGCGCTTTTGTAATCACGCACGGGACATGCGGCACACATGCATACATTAGCGACACCCTGAAAGGGGAGCTGACAGCACTGGTGACAGCTGACGGTTCCGTTCATCAGCACTCTGCTGGCTGGGACCTGAGGAGAAATGCACAGGCGCCCCAATGGGATATTTTAGAGAAAGTGAAGGTGTGATGGGGATGAGGGATGTGGTGGGTATTATGAGGACAGGAGCCAGTTTAGACCTGATGTTTGGATGACAGCTAAAAGAAGAGGTGATGGTGTGGCCTCATAGGTAACAGCCTGTCACAGCAACCATCATCTGTTTCTCCAGCAGTTGACACCGAAGAGCCCTCTGCTGGCCTGGCATCACAGTCAGTCCCCCGGCCCCATCTGTTTTCCAGGGCGGGGAACGAGTGTTTGAGCAGATGGCATATGGCATGGTCCTTGGCGTGCCCAACACTGGGTGGTGCCATATCCGGGCCCCATCGACGGAGATCTGCCATTGACCTCACTGCTGGCCAGCCACTGAAACCCCAAATTTCACCAGCAGGCTGCCACACAGAAGGTACCTGTGAGAGAAGGAGAAGGGTACTTTGCTCGTTCTACCCAACATATACAGTCCTAGCGAGGAGTGTTTTTAGCAGGAGGTGGGAGTATGTGACAGTTTTGTTGCCATGGTGGAATTTTGTACACAACCATTGCTGTGAATCTTGTTTTCTTTTGATATACACACCAAACATTCTACTATGCAAGGTTTTCTTGCAGCTTACTATAAAGGTTTACTGGCACATGGCAAGACAGTTTATCAATACAGCTGTAGCTGTGAATCCCAGTGTTCAAATGAATGATTTGTTTCTGATGCAAAGTCCAGGATAGGGTCTCTGCATTGGTGCGACGTTGGCAAGGATGAGCAGTAAACAAAAGTGAGGGAGTGTGAGTGCAGCGTAAACTGTTTCTAAATTACCTTTTGACTTTCAATCTTTTCTTCCCGGAGCATTACATTTGAAAAAGTGTAACGGGTAAACAGTCACAAAACTGAATTAAGACCAGCGTTAGCTGGCAAGTGAGTGAGACAAACACTTGGGCTTTAGTTTTAAAGTTAACAAATGTGGTAATTTTCATAACTCTTTTTTTAATTTTGCAAGGCTTTGTTCCACTATTACTTAAGTCTGTCCAGTTGGCAGACTGTAGCCTGTAGCCTGTTGCAAAACACATATTTTGACCAACCTTGATCATATATTTGAGAAACGGGCCGATGAGGGTCAGGGGTGTTTCATTTACGCCCCCAAATTAGAGGACATAAAAGCTTGTAAGGGGCACCATTTTTTTCCTGCGAAGCAGTCATTACAGCCCATAATTGCTCCTGGAGGCACCCTAGTTACCAGACTGTAATGGCTCTTTTTGTTTCAAATTACCACCAGTCCTGGTTAGAGACCTTTCAGCCATTACATCCGACAGGTAATAGAATAGCAACAAAGCACAAAAGCATGCAGTGAAAGGATGTTTTTAATGGACGAAAATTGGTTCTTGACACAAGCCCATTTTGCGTCTCCTTAACATTCGCCAACATAGTTAAATGGTCAGTTTGAGAGGCAGAATAAAGTTCTGTTTTCACTGGCTGAGCAATTCAAGCTACATGTGCTGTTGCTGGCGGGAAATGTCCTTTCTGTATCCAGCACCAGTTCTGGAAAGCCAGTTCTCAGTCTTGGGTGTGCTCCACTGCTTCTGCTAATGCGATACAGCATTTCAGTGAATTGCATTCAATGGGCAAACAGCCCAGAAAAAAAGGCAAAACGGTGAATGTAATTGCATCTTGGGGTATCTGTGCCAGGCTGCCATTAGGGTGTTTAAATAGCCAGTCCTTCTAACACAGGTCGCAGTCCCAGCTCTTGGGCTAATCTCTTTTTGTATCTGCTTCAGATGGAGGCGTGTCAGTCGTAACTGTCAGGTCCCATTACTTCCATTCAGGGATGAGTTAATCGCCCCTCGTGTGTTTGCCCTCAAGTGTTCGAGGATCGAGGACAGTGCCAAAACACACCCATGTAGTGAGGAGGATACTTTGCATGATTGTGTCAAAAAACTGTATTTCTTAAGATGTGTGTCATAAAAAGGGAGAATTAAAAGTATCTGGCAACCGGCAGAAATGTCTGTTTAATTGTTTTCTCATATTAATCCAGCTGCGCTGCTGCTATCAGTTAAGTAATGAGCCGTAGAGTCTGTCCAGGGAATTCACAGGAAGGGGTGAAGGAACATTATGGATTTTTTTCCTCGCCCATTCCAAATTTAAATGAGATGTCTCACAGTTTTGCCTCATAGCCAGAGACCGGATTAATAAATGTCAGGGACATATTGTTGGACTTTTCTTCAGAGAAGTTTCAGGGTGAATGCAGTCAATGCATTGTTTCCCAAAAGGTCAATGCAACATAACTCAGGTCACTGAAATTGCTCTGTTTCCAGCATACATTACACTGTTGGACAACTCAGCTCTGTTGCAAGCTCAATAAGCTTGTCTCTGCTCTCGTCTTAGTTAACTCCCAGAACGAGGGTGGAAGTTTCAGCGCATTTTCTCAAATGACAAGAATAGGGTGGCTTTATGTACTGCTATGTTGTCACATGTGAGGAATGTTGAGACCTTCGTTCTCTCTTTTTCAGTTATTGCCGTTTTAAATGTGGATTTATGTTTCTTCTTTTCCCGATGCTGCTACTGCTCCTGTTCCTCTTTGTTTTGGAACTGAAGCTGTCATCTGGTCCCACCAAGCCATTACCAACCCCCAGGAAGGGATGAGGAGAGCAGGACAAACCTATCAGATCTGCAATGTGTTCCATCCTGCCAGAGACACAACTTTATGTTGTCAGTCAGTGAAGCACCATAGTGTTCCCACCATCCTGCTGCTCCAGTGTGTTGGAATGTCAGTTTGGTAGGCGTGCAGGAATGACCACAAATAGCGGAAATGGAGTAGCGTATTCAAATCACGTGACGATGAGAGAGCAGCAGCAAGGTGAAAGCGTGTCACTATTAACTATAAGTTGATCTTCCCTCTTAAGTTGCTGTCTTTACTCTTTTCCTTATATTGAAGACGATGGGCTCTAGCTTATAGTAAAATTTGTCCTTTATGTGCAGTTATTTGCTTGTCCTTTACGTACTAGTTTCATAAGACCACACACTCAGCACTTCCAGAAGTGTTGGCCTGCTGCAAATTAATTTTTGGTGTAATAATGTATGCTAGGGTTGACCATAAAGAAAGGCCATATGTTTCTCCTTGAAAGTCACAGCTATGCTTGGCACTTTCCATCACAACCATCAGAGCTGTTCAACAAAAAAGAGAGAAAAATAGTGAGTGTTTATTTGATGCTTTGATGACTCTTTTCTTGAAAGCATTTTCCACTGAGTTATTTATTCTTCCTGTGTATTTGCTTAAATGAATTTTTTTATAAGATATAAAATTATTTTTTTCTAGGTCAATTTTAAAAATATACTATTTTATATTATTTTCCTGTTTCAACTTCTGCAAACAAACGCAATTAAAATATTTTTACTGCTACATAGATGCATCTTGCAATCTGACGTATTTATGCGGCTGGGTATTTCACCGAATCAATCATAAATGATATATCTCAAGCAAAAAAAGAATGGGCCCTCAAGGGACTTGAGCTAACAACCAATAAGTACACATTGTGATGCTTTTGTAACAGGAAAAATGTTATATCTTTTGGGAAGTTAGTCCCTGCGCATCATAATATCAAGGTCTGAAACTTCTTTATGGCTGTTTTCTTCATTGACACCTTGGACAAAGTACCCTGCACTTCTTAGGTTGCCGCATTTCTTCTGTTCATCATTTCTGAAATCAAAAAATGTTCTTTCATTGTGGTGTATTAATGTCAAGCTTAGAAGTCCAGCTGCGTGAGGTCTTTTACAGATCATTTCAATGGCTCAGCTTTCAGCGGGGTCATTGTTTGATCTGGCTAAAGGAAAACACGTGAGGGTTACCTTGTAGGTGAAACATGAACTACACATGTGTTGATGTTGAGGATCATATGACTGAATCCGTTTAGAAAAAAATCAACACAGAAATGTGTAAATGTGAGGCCTGCATGATGAATAGTATCCAACAGTTTCTAACCAGAAACATACACTGAGCAAACCTACAGTATTTTAGTACAAAGGTGATCTATGTATTGTATACTACCTTTTTTTGAGCCTGCCTGAAATATGCAGATGCTACAACATCCTTCAGTCTGGTTCCTGAGGATCAGCAACCTGGGCCCTTTGTGTCCACTGTCAGAGGGAGCATAGCTGAGAAAGCTATTACGACCACTGTAAAACATGTGAATCTGGATTCTTTTGAACCACAACTCCTGTGCCAAGATTAGTCTTGCCTCTACTTCCTTGCAACCTTGTATGTTGGGTTTCTTTCCACAAAAGTTTTGTAACTGTACTTCTGTTACTATAGATAAATTTGCACATGCATCCCCTTACCTCATCTCATTCAATACAGAGCTTATAGGACCTATACTATTAAGAAAATAGAAAAAACTTATAGAGTACTGGTATGATTTTTTCAAATATATATTCTGTAGATCTGTCAGTACATCTTACTAGCAAAAAATAATGAACAGGTATTTTAGGAATGAAGAAAAAAAGACAAAGCCAAGTAATGTTTTCAGTTCCTACCATTAGTTTTATTGTATTCATGTGTTAACTTTACATTACACAAAAAAACATAATGAATGTTGATGGCAAGTATTCCAAATAAATGAAAACCCTGAGCTATGTAACACATCACCTGAAAAAAAGCAAATGTAATCATGTGTAGAAGAGTTCCAGAAACAGGCATTTCAATTTTAAATGCATGCTTTCATTTTGTCTGTTGAATACTAATATAGCTAAATAGCTCTGATTTGCTATCTGCAACATGCAGAACAATCTAGACAAAAAGCAATCTCTTTAATATGAGGCATTTTAATGAGATGTTTGTTTGCTTGTTTGTAGCTCTACTAGAAATAAGCAGCACATTTCATTCTGTTTAATAATGTAAAATCCTGAGGGAGGCCTACCCTGAGGTGATACAGTTTACTCGCTTTGAAGATTTATGTCTTGCAAACCTTAGAGACATAGGGGCATTGGCGCCATATTCATTTTTTAACTTTGTTTCTGGTTACCCACTTCATAATCGCTTGAAGTCGAAACAGGCATTCTTGTCCGAGGAGATTTGCATAGTTTACAGTTTTAAAATGTATAGGAGCTGCACTAACTGAATAAATTAAGGGTAAGGCATTACAGTTTCCACCTTGGAAGTAAAAGCTGGAGTAAAAATTGCAACCGTTGAGTTACAAGTCCGAGTTCTTGTAATAATTTATAATTCCTGCATGTTTGTATTTAGGGACGCGCACCTCTATGAACTGTGTCCACCCCCTCAAACGAACACTCGTGATTTGTTGCACGCCTCTCCAAATAAACACGTGTTCTGTTTTCCTTCAGATGGACCTGAGTGTTTTATAAAGAGCAACATCTCAGGTGAGGTTAATAAAATGGAAATACCTCAAAAAAGTGCAAATCTCAAACTGAGTGCTGCCCTCAATCCAGATTAAGAACCCTTCACTACCCGCTCTGGTTACAGCAGCGGGAGCCCACAGCTTTTCTGTGTTGCAGCGACGAGGAGGAAGCGTGATTGATGAGGAAATGTTCTGTTCTCGTGGCTGCTGGAACATTACAGCCAGCCAAAGGAAGGCAAAGCAGAAAGGGAAGAACCTGTTTCTTTCGCAGTACTGAAAGATACCATAGATTACAGCAACTTCTTTTGTTTCTGTGTTTTCCAACTGAACAAAATATGCATTCAAAAAGCCTTTTTTGTTCAGTTGTTCCATGAGCAAACTTTGAGCTGTGAAATAATTTTCTGTAATTTTAAGGGATTTGAAAACATTGCACGTACTATATATTACAGGAAAAACACACATGGAGCATGTAGGAAGACTAATGATCAGCAAGAGCAACTAAGTGTTTTTATAATGTAAAAATGGTGGCAGTAACCTCTCCAGGTGCCATGCTGGAGTGAGTATTGCATTCACAGCTGACAAAATGTTAATAAAAGCATGTCATAAAGACAGCTTTAAGATCCATAATCAGCATTCAAACTAGTTTATTCTTGTTTTATATTTGGAATATGCAGAAAATTGTATATTACTTGCAAAACAGGAAATGATTGTTCTCTATTACTTGCTCTGAACAAAGCCCGTGTGTTGCTGACTAAGAGGCATTCTCTAAGGCCTTAAGCAACCATTTAATCAAATATCCTCTGTTTCATTTTATACTTCAGTTCCTCTCACCCGCAGCAGACACCATAAATCTATAATTACATACATTAGGAAGTGTTTTCATAAGGACAGAATTACTACCAAAATGCATCATTACACCAGGTCCGTTCCCAGATGATGGAAAGAGGCTTAGGCAGAATTAAGCTTCCTCAAGTTCGCCAGCCGGACGAGGAATCTGCTGGCTTGGCATCGGTAATGCCGCTTAATGATCTTTGACAATTCATGTGGAAATGATTGATGATGGCCACGTATCTGATGGAAATTGCTTCTCAATACAGTGGTAAACAGTAATCTTGGGTTTCTCTCCTGCTTTCCGTTCCTGTCACTGCTCATTATGCCGTCACTGTACTTCCCGTGAGTAGAGTGTGTTTGTCAGTGTTGTTTTTGTCTGGGTTGTGCTGCCTTGCTCCTTATGATGAATTATTATACTAATCAAAATAAACAAAACAAACACACTTAAATGATCTAATTACTGATTCCAAGTAATTAATTATTATTAGTGGTGTTGGTGTGTACTTACTTTTTACAATTTCATCATTGTGCACTCTATTATGTTGTTATGATTATTATGATTTATTTTTAATTATTCTTCATTAGATTATCCACCAATGGGTATTTATTCCGATGTCTTCATCTATATCTTACTTGTATGCATTTTCTTTTCTCTGCCTATGATACAGCCTGTTGTGGAATATTTTAAAAGAATGTGTGCTACTGGTAGATTCCACTTAATTGTGGTTGGATGAGGGAGACCTTGGATGGTCATTGTTTTTGGTACAAGTAGATAAGTGAGTTTCAGGGAGAATAAAAAGGCAAAGGTGAGGCATGCAGTGGGGATGGATGGATAAAGCCTGGCAAATTCTGCATAACTGTAATAAACCATTTTTTGCTTTCTTGTGCTTTGTCAGTGAGACTCTGAACAACCTTGAATTTTCTGAAGAACGATCAGTTTCCAACAGGAGGGGTATGCATCTAAAATTCCCATTGAAGAATTTCAACGTGTCAATTGCTGGCATTGACAAAGAAAGGCAGCTTTAACTCAGGCAACCTAGTGATAGCTGACACTCTTGCCCAAGATTACTTGCCATATTTGTTTGTGTATAATAAGCAACTTGTGACTGTCTGCCCATTCACACATCAAAGCAATGTACCTCACGTATTCATGCACACACTACAGACAATTTAGTCAGCATTCACCTGAAACATGTCTTTGGACTGTGGGAGGAAACAGCAGCACTTGGTGGAAAATCACACAAGTATGGGAAGAATATGGAAATAGCACAGGATAAGATGGACTTGAACCCACATCCAAACCCTGAATCCAGAAGATATGACATTAGGCATAGTGCTGTATAATATGAACATAATAAATCAATCCTTATAATATCTTTTTTATCATTGCATGTAGTACATGTTGTGTGTGATCTGCCTAGTCTGAAAGAAGCCGCAGTCAGGACCACCAGAACAGGGTCTGAACTCTACCGCTTCTATTTCAAGTCAAAGAAAGCGGCAGTCAATCTGACAGTAAATAAGGGGAGAATAATATTGGGCATGATCCCAACTCCTGCCATGTGAAGAGTAAATTCAACATCAGCTTTGTGACCCTCCATTGCAGGATCTTATGTCACACAGACCAACTATAGTCTGCATCTCATTATTATAAGGGGAAATATTATGGACTGGGTGTCATGCTGAATTCATCCTTATAATAAAATGAAAGAAATATGTTGGTGCTTAAACGTTGCCATTTGTTAGACTACTTAGGTAAGGTTGGATGTTACAGAAGTGAGATCTTCACAGGGATGTTACATCTGTGCATGAGAAGACACAGGCTGATTTTGAAGTTTTCTATTCCCATGCTAATGCTGGAGATCAAGAAAACACAGACATTGGCTCTTCCATGCATGCAGTGGTCTCTGCGTGTGCATGGGGGGGATAAGCTCTCCATTCTGCAAATGCAGCAGCTGAAAACCATCGCCACGTGTAATTACCAACTGGAACAGACACACTGCATTTGTTCGGAAAGCAGAATGCCCACTGAACAAAACCACCAAACAAGCATCAGCCAAATGGGCAGCTCTCCAGTATCATTTCCCAGTACATGGGTTGTAAGTAATAGAAGATGCTAAGATGAATGATAAATGCAAAAGAGGAAACATATTTGCAATGAATACATTTCTGGACACTTTTTGTTTCAAGATGCACCTACTACTTTCTGTGATATTTCTCCAAAAAGTAATTAAAAGCCTGAAATCCAGTTTTACTGAACTGAATGTTTTGAATTGAATGTAAATAGATATATTTTTCAAAGCAACAAACTGCAGATATAATAACACACCGTGTAAGGGCATATACAGAGCATATAGTACGTTGGCAGATATGCGTCCTGACAACAGACAGATCCCCTCTGGCTAAACATGCCCTGGCTTTGTGAAGAAGAGGACAGCTTGGGTTTATACAGTGATGCAGAATAAACTAGAGGCACAATGGGAGTCGGAAGGGGTAATTTCCTCCAGAAGATGAGAGAGGGGAGAGAGAGAAAGCCGACAGGAGGAGAAAAGAACATTCTCTCCTTCTTCAAATAAAATGAAAATGAGATTTTTCTCTCAGATAAGATTAAACAAATTACGAAAAGCCACCCCGTCTTTTTTTTTTTTTTTTTTTTTTAGCTTGTGTGTTATTAAAATACGTGAAATATTATTAACAAACCACGGGACCGAGAAGGGCTGCAGACGACAGGAAGGGAGGAAAAAAGTGAGATATGTTTTCGAGACAGCGCTGACGTCCCACACCTGTGTGGAAGTGCATTTATATGAAATATCAGTTAGCCCCTCTTTTCTGACTAACGCAGGCAGATACCATATTTTATTAACTGTGGCAGGTGATATATTACCTCCATTTTCACTCAGTGAGATTGCATTAAGCTGTTATCTGCTGCATTTTTTTCCTGCCCCTCTCTTTCCCCCTGGTTCCTTTGGCGTACATAATTACACTCGGAGTGGAGGTAATAAAAGGGGAAGGATTAAATGACCTTAAAAAGCTCCCGCTGTTTCCACACGGAGGCCATCTCCAACGAGGCTCCTTGAGGCCCCCTGTGCGCCACCGTGGTAGCCAGGCCTTGTGGCGGCGAGTCACCGTTTATTAATAGCTTTCCAGATGGCTGGAGACGGTTCATTACGGCAGCAGGGTGCGACCATGCAGCCTCCTAATGATATAATAAATGCTTTTAATTGCGCATTATCAAGCGATCTTAAGAACTGTTGACGTGAGGCTAATTTCTTTACTCCAGCCTAGGGGGCCCCCTACTATGGAGCGCAAAGTTTGTGAATTCATGTGTTCTTGTGTGTATGTGAAGGAGGGATGACTATCATAAAGAGGCTGAACACATTGATTCAGGTGGACTGGACTGTAGAGCAGTGGACATTTCAAAAAGTAGACAGAGTGCTATCATGAAATGACAATATAATTAAAACAGTATAAAAATAATGTTCTAATCTTCACAATAAAACTCCCCAGTCAGTGGATGTCATGGATTTCTTGCCAAGATGAACACTTAAACAGGGTTAAACGCATGCAGAACCTTCGAAAGAGCTCTGTTCCCTTTTTGCCAAATAAAATCTATATCCAACCTCAAAGAGCATCAGTATGAGTTGAGAAAGCACTCACTGTTATGATGTACGCTCTTACTATAAACTCCAAGTGACAACAGGAAATAAGAAAGTCAGCTCAGTAAGGAACACTGATATATTTTAATTTCTTCCTGCAGGAAGAGAGGTTATCTTCTCTTCACATCTCCATTTTACTTGAATAAGCAACGTTCGTGATGGGCAGTCACAGAAAAAATCTGAGCTGATGAGCTTGTCCTCTCAAAAGAAGTTAACTACATTTTTCAACAGTTTTGTCCTGCTTTTTGGGGCAGGAAATAAAGTGTTTGCTCTCTCCAGAGACCGCCACAAATCTTAATAACCACAAATAATATATCAACTATTTTTAGACTAAAGAAAGAGATCAACATGCATGAGTTTAAATAGACATGAGGGACACATTTGCTGAAAGATCATTAATTTGGGGTGGAAAATGTCTTTAATTACTCATCTGCACAGAAAAAATCTTTTTAAAAAAACTTTATTAAGCAGCATCTCTTATTGATTTACTCCTAATTAGACAATTAACACTTGATTAAGCATTTGTTCACATTCCTTTCAATGCCCTCCACTCAATGCATTTCACTAGACAGATATTTAACACTTGCTCATTTGTAAATTAATAGAGGGACAAATTGAACTCCACATACTGAATATGTATGGCTGCTTTTAACAAGGGGATATCTGTCTCTTCAGAAGAGATTTAAGTGCTTGTAATACATTGTCTTTCGAAGAGCACTCCTGTTTGTAATTGTGTTTGCCTGGAGCACAGGCTCTCTCGAGAAAACGGCAATATAGTTTTCAGCTGCAGAATATGGCCGTTTGACCTCTTCTCCGCCTTCTGTGGAAATATGCCTCTGTTTGGCACTCGGCTCATTCGTGCTCATTTGCTGCCGGCCTGGTTAGCGTCCGCAAATATGCCATCAGCTGTTCAGACTCTCTGAGGTGCAATGGAAGCTTATTAACTTTTGTGTACTCTCACACTGCGGTACGCATGGCTTATTATCTCCTGCGTGGGGCCTCCTTTTTTGCATTTAGGAGGTGGTGCATCGTGACAGGCTCTTGCTCAGCATCTCTGCAGGGTAGACTTTAGTCTCCTGGACTGAGTCTTCATCCCATCTGTAGTAGAAGTGTTTGATAACATGAAGTCAAATGTGTAAGCCTTCTGGCTTGTGTTGGGAGCTGGGGGTTCTCCTTTCCTACAGCCAGTGAAACAGAATATGAAGCCTTGCCCGTTCGGATGCACACAGCATCACACAAGTACATGTACAGTATCACACAGTAGAGTATTTCTTCTTCAGGATAAGTGTGCTGTCAGTTGTTAAAAATCAGAAGAAAAGCTGTTTTCTTTCTGGGAGTGAAAGAATCATCATATTTTATGTTAAATAAACATATGTCAAAGGCTGAGAAGAAAAGCTAAGCAGGAAAACAAATGAAAGCTTTTCCAGCCTTACATTTGTAGGTAGTTCACAGAAGTAATCCCTTTGAACACCTTTCAGTATAACTCTGTTTCATCTTATTAACTGTCGGGTACAACTTCATAGATGCAGAAAGGTCATGTTCTCCATGATGAATAATGCGTTCACTCTGGGACAGCTGTGGTTTATGTTAAAACACATAATGTATCATTAAAAAGCTATCACTAAAAACACCATGAGTATATATAACAAATACCCTGGTATTACTGTATTATACATACTAGGGCATTGCTGAGACCTTGGACCATGAGTATCATGCTTCTGAACTTTCACGCTTTTGGAATGTATAACATAGGAAAGACACCTGGACATTTCTGCACATGGTGGCACAGTGGGTGGTGCTAGTGCCTCACAGCTCCTGGGCTGTGGATTTGAACCCAGAATCGGTTTGTGTGTCGTTTAAATGTTCTCCCTTTCCTCGTGTGAGTTTTTCCCACAGTCCAAAAATGTGTTTCAGATGAATTAGTCATTCTAAAGTGTCCTTAATGCCTGTATGTTTGAGTTAATGAGCATGTGTGTTTGTGTGAATACCCTTCAGTGGACTGGCTTCTTATTCAGACTGTACGCTGCCTCCTACCTTATGCTTCCAGGACAAACTCGAGACCACCATGGTTATGTATTAGACAACCAGTTGTTGATGACAAATGTTGAAATTATACAGTATAAGCTGAGTTTCCCAGTGCTGCCTGAGATATGATGATTCTTCATTATGATGACATTATATTGATATTGCACTATCTTTATCTATCCAAAGCATTTCTGCATAACAATTTGCAGTATTGATTGACTTACAGTGATTTACCCTTTTCTACAGCGGTCATTTTTATGCAGTTCATATGATATGCCTTTGCTCAAGGTTACCAATCAGGGATGTGAATTTAGAGCTCAAAGTGGTACCAGTAACCACAACACTATCCATTGTTCCCAATGATGATAAATGGAAGGATGTTAAAATAACGGTTCACTGAAGTGCTTCTGTTCTGCAAAAGACACATTAGGCACAATTTCTTAAAGATATCTTTTCAGGTGATTTGAATCTATTACATCTACCTTACAGCCAGATTTATAGCCACTATTTTCCACAATTTAAGCAACTTTCCTTTTGTTGCAGTATCATTTTTCTGTTTGTTTATTTACCTATTTAATAAAGCTTTTTGCACATTTTAATGAAGATTTTTTGCAAATAATTGCACAAAAAGTATTATACTGCATCTCCATGTCAGGGAAAATGTAAGAAAGCAAACTGACTACTTATCTCTATAATGACAGCAAATGGTTGAAAACACATTTCAGGAAAGCTACTATCTGGGCCCGTATGCTGATGACATGATTCCATGTAACACCGTGAGCAGACAGTTTTGTTATTTACACCATTGAGAAAGTAATCATCCTCTAAAGGTGCGCATAATTAGGGGATTTTTGTACTGTGTGAAGGATCAAAGCAGCGCGCTGGCCATCGATGGGTGAAGGCTAACACAGCGTGGCAGGGTGTACCTTTCTCTGTGACAGACCCGCATTACCAGCAACGCTGTTAATTACCTTCCTTCTCTCAAGCAAACACAAGTGAGCCTGACATAAACCTAGTAATAAATTGCCACTTTATGTTTGTTTTCAGAGCACATGTTGCAGCAACTGCGGAGGCGTTTTTTTTGATACAACCATAAAGCCTTTTTCAGTTGTACCAAGGCTTATCTTCTTTAAGCTCCCACAGTGCAAGGGTTCAGTTTGGTAGGACTAACAAAATGAACAGTTCCACTGTCCTGATGATTTTATTCATTTATTCATTTATGTATTTGTCATTGCCAAAGAAAAGACTTTTAATTTCTTTCAAAACTTTAAATGAAATAGCATGAAAACATGGTTAACCCTGAGCGTTTGCGCCTTCATTGTATTCAGGGCTTTTGTTGTATTGTGCTGGGAAGCCGAATCATTACGGGGGCTGGATTTGTGACCAAAACATTATAGGCAAACAACCCATAGGGATTCTGCCGTTGTACCCAATAGAAAAGTATTATATAGCCTATGCAGTGAACTGCTGTATGATACTCTGCATTAGTGAGAAGTGTGTGCAAAAAACTGAGAGTTGTAGAAAATGTTCTTAATTAAATCAGTAACATGCCAGAAAGCAAACAGCTTTTGCTTTTTCAACATGAACACTCCTACATAAATAGCTTACTATTTTGGTTAGAACTTATCACACTAGTATCACGAGCTGACATCTACAAAGTTCAATCTCTTTGTTTGTTTGTTTTTTTGTTCTGTATGCTTGGAAAACATCAAGCCACAGACTTGAAAATTTGCCACACAGGTACTTCTCATCCCGAGTGAGCTTTTTGTGCAGTAAAGTTCATTAAAGTCCAAAAAGACCACTTACTGTTTTGAAAATTTAACCATGAGCAGTGACATACCATGTAGTAATGTCACACACACAATGTATGTAAAGATGCTGACGGATTTTCTCAGTCTTCACACAGACATACATGATGCTAACACTGACACTTTCTCACATGTATAGGAGCACAGCGGCCTCATGCATTCTACAAACAAATGCTAGTGTATTTTCTTACTTAAACACAAATAAAATGACAGATAATAAAATTTGATAATATACAACTTATTGCTGTCTGCACATTAGTCTGTATATGCCATACACGCTCTGCACAAACAGACAGACACGTACACACAAATGCACTAAACTGAACAAGTTAAAAGACAAAAAAATTCGGTGATATATAATTTATTACTATGTGTAGGTCACTATGACTAGTGTGTGCATTACTGTCAGTGCCATCTGCGTGTTCGATCAAAGTAGACAGTAGCTGTTATATGAGAGCAAATAAAAATGCAAAAATGAAAAGAAATTATGCATGACATACCCATGGTACTGAACACATTAGTAATGTAAGGGTAATAAAGTTTCTAGATATATGTATATACGTGTATTTCATGCATAATTTCTTATATATATTATTCCTTTTGATTATTACTGGCACACGTGTCACTTTCTGTGGTACTTGCCTGTCCAGCAGCACTAATAATATTATGTACTAAATGTGACGGCTTTAAATGGTAAAAGTTTAGTGATATATAATGTGTTATTTGTTTTTACATTTCCACCACTGTACCTTTTTGACCCAGGCAGCACTGGGTAACTCAGCTAATACTCTATAATCTCAACATTTTTCAGACTCCACTGAAGAAGGAAAAATTAAACGTAGACACTAACAAAAACCTAATCTGTTACATTAGGTGTTTGTTCAAGTCTGATGTCAGACGTGTTCATAATTCACGTTATTTTTTTGGTGGAAGAAAGTGATGGCATTTCAAGGTTATAGATCATGTGTAAATAAACAAAAAATATATAATGACCAGAAAATGTCATTAGGTGTATTTTGAAATTAATTATGTACTCCTTTTGTGATTTTGAATATTTGAAACTAAGCAAGATGTAATTGGTTTTGTGTGTGGAATCCTCTTTGGAAGGAAAATATGATATTCTTTAAAACACATAAATATGAAATACTGCAAATGCATTTTTAACATTTGCTTTTCAATGGTTTTACCATTATGAAATGTCAACGTATAATTTGAAAGGCATGCAGGCAATTCCACCAGATTGATTTTGGACTAGGGCTTTTTGTGCATATGTAGCTGGGCACTGTAGATTGTATTGAGAGAATTGTTGGCACCAGTGATGCTTCTGTATGTGTTTGCATGCATATTTGATACAACATGGGTCTGTGATTTGTTTTTCAGATGACTCTTCCATGGCAATTTCGTGGAGCCACAGATCCTGTTAATTTGATGTGACTGACCTTCAATTCCCTGCTGCGTGATTTAATTCCACCTAAAGGGTACCATACACAAAGCTATCAAATCAAAGCATGGCAGTTCTATGTACTGCTGGAAGAACAAGACACCACAGCTGAAATGGCAGACTGTGCAAACCAGTCAGAATTTGGCTACAGTATCACATTACGTATGGTAATGATTTTTATATCCATTATGGAGCAATAATCATTAAACTGACTACAAAGTAGTTACAAGTTAATGTGCTTCCAAATTAAAGGCTAAGTTACTGGCATAAATACCTGTAGTATATACGTCTGTCAGCTGCTGGTGGAAAATTTTAACCAAGGAAAGACGATTAGAGTAATTAGCAACAGCTGTCAGCCATTAGCCTGCTAAGCATATCAAATAGCCACCAGTTGAAGGATTAGAGTAAGGTGTTGCTGTGGTCTTGGGCTTGTAGGACTGGTTTTTGGGATTAGCTTTGTCTTGGCATTAGGGTTAGGGTTAATGGTGGGATTGGGATTGGGATTGGCATTGGCGTTAGTACTGGCCTTGGAACTGAGTTTGGGGTTGATGTTGGGTTTGAGATTGGTCTTAAGGTTGGAGTTGGCTTTGGGCTTAGAGTTCGGTTTGGTGTTAACATCATGTTAGCAGTTTTGTGCCTGTGCTGCTTCCACTAAGCACTTACAGCTATTCAGAAATAGTCTGAAGGGCTTTGATCAGACCAGTATGTGAAGAACATGCAAAGGTCATCTTAGATGAAGCTGTCAACAAAAAAAAAAAATATTGTTGAAAACCATCTGCTCAATAAATAAATGTAAATGTAAGAATTGCATCACCTGTAAAACCCACACAACCATTTCTTATGTGTAGACTGACAGCTAAAACAACATTATGGTAAAGTCTTTGTTTTCAGAAAGGTTTCCAAAATTGCATTCATCATAAAATCAAAATTATTTATACCAGTAAATCAAAAAGAGAACTCCAACCCTCTGTGTAAACCATCAGAAAGGATTTGAAAAAAACCTCTTAGAACAGAAATCAAGAGGAAAGCTTTTGCATTATGGTATCACTCATTCTTACACTCAGTATTGACCTTTTTACAAACAGAACAAGAAGTTTGTTTTTGTCATTTTTTGCACTATTTTTGTCAACATGCCACCTTAAACTATGGTCAAGGTTTTGAATCTCTCTATTTAAAGTGACAAAACTACGACAAAAGAATAACATTACAGCCAAAAAATTGACTGAAGGTGAATGTGTGTGAAACAAAGTCTGACACCGGGCCATAAAGCATGTCAACATCAAAACAAAGAGTAGAAGAAATTTCACTGACTAAAAATACGGTTAGCAGTCCCGAAATGCGGTGCACTCTTATCATTCGTTTTGATTCAGCTCATCAGTGCCACATCTCTGCTTTCTGGAAAAAGTTAACTTTTCTCTTCTCCCTTTCATCAGCCTTTTATCACACTTCTCTTAAAATGAAGAATATTTTTGGTTTTTTATTTTTTCTTCCCCGCAAACTTTGAAAAGGTATCTGTTGACTTTGAGAAGAAAAGGTAACAGCGATGTAAAGGTCTAGAGCATCTCTGGCATTTTACACATTTTTCAGCTTTACTTGAATGCTTTTAAATATATGTTCTTCTCTACACTTGAGTATCAATTACTTTCAGGAAGGTCTGGAAATTATACAGTGACATGATCTAAGTGCTGTTGAAGCATTGATTGCCACAGATGAGCTCTGTCTCTGCCACTTGTAAGATGTGGAGTGGCGATAGTGATACTGTGTACCAGGAAAGGAGGGTGGGTATGTGAGTGAATTCTAATCCTACCTCTGTTCAAAAGAACCAGACAGGGCAGGAGTGATAATGAGGAGCTTAAGCGCTGAGTTCTCAGGATCTAATCACTGTCTGATTTCAAACGCTAAGGACCAATTAAAAGCGTTAGGGCTCAATAAGGGATTACAACTGTAAGTAAAGATGGGCCTTTGGTACAAGAAAATCAATTCTCTGTGTCTCAATACCAGGAGAGTAAATACAGGTTTGTGGGGGGGCAGGAAGGTAAACCGTAGAAAATGAATCACAGATAAAAATAGGAAGGAGTGAAACTGGAGGTTCATTTGAAGGGGAAAAGGAGTCCTTGTTAAGCAGATAGCACTGCAATTTTTTTTCCAGCTGCGACTAAAACGTTTCCAAATAGTTCAATAAAATGTAGTCCAAAATTTTGAATGAGTTAAGAACTGATATAATAAAAAACAGAAGTGTCTGGAAATGCATGGTACCAATAGGCATTTTGCAATGCAGGAATTGTACAGATAATACAGATATGTACTCATACATGTTTTACTGAGAACTTTTTTATCTGTACTACAGCAGGGGTCTTTCAGTAACCTGGGAATTTTGTCATGTTATGTGGCAAAATTTATCAGCTCCCACTTCAACTATCTCTGTTTACCACTGTTGAGTTATCAGCAGTTATTTATTCTGGCATGAGTCAAAGTTGAAACAAAGATTCTCAAAGTAATCAAACTTTGCAATAAATGACAACTGAATGGTATGTAATAAAGTTGAGGTACTTACTGCATTCAGGTGCTTTCAAGACCTCAAGCTCTTAAAAATGCATCAGTGAAGTGTAACAGCAAGATGATGAAGCTGATTCCAGGCTTGATTCATTGTGGAAATTGCTTCAATGCACCAAACATAATGATGAAAAGCTAGAAACACAGATGCAACAATGGGTTTATGTATTCAGTCTTTTTAGATGTAACTGTTGGAGTGAGGAAATCTTCTTCAAGACCGGTACAAATGAAAATAGAATTGCTATCTTTTTAAACAAAAAGCAAAAGTGTTCCAAGTGGAAGTATTTCTATCTAAAAATTTAGGATACAGTGAGCATAGTCTTAATCTCAATTGTATTATATGATATTTAGGAATTCACTTTAATAAAGGAGAAATAGTGTTTATAGTACTTACTGTAAACAAACAGATTCTTTTTGTATGAAACCACCTGGTGGAGACAAATTCACCACTGACTCCTCAAATGCATTAGTTTTTTTGTTGTATGCAAACAAGCTAAACTAACATTAATTTCACCAGCTACATGTATTGTGAACTTTGTAAAAAATAAAAAAAAGATTAGATTGGCTCCAACTGCTGAAAACACAATGACAAACGCATCTATTTTTACTCAATACATCAAAGTGTGTGATATTATGGATTTTGACTCTACAGAAAAAAAGTTGACATGAAGAGAGATTAATCAAGATTTGGTTAAAACAGGCTTTTTGCATTTTGGATAAGTTTGTTAAAGTTGGCAGCTATGTTTACGCAAAATTCTTATTGAGAAATAAAATTTTATTCAAAGACACATTTTGTAATATTATGAAATATGCATTATTTTATATAGAACTTTATTTAAAATGAATATAGTTTGTCCAAAATCAGTATTCTCTCAAATAACCTGAAATGATCAAAAAAAAAATCTATTGATTCTGCCAGAAGTTTTCAGATACTACAGGATTTGCGGTTTCTGCAAACTACTGTGGCTATACTTGACTGTCATAGTATTGTTAATCAAGGTCTGTTAGATTCTTTGCAAGTTTGACTTTTTTCCAGCAGTATTTGGTTTTCTTCTGTGAATCGTACATCGCTTCTTGCATACATTTATGATTAACCACACAAGTGGTCACTGTGCTGTGGCCCAAAGGTCTGAATCTGGCTGCACCCATCCATCGCCCATGATCCACTGGAGGTGAAAGTCTTTGAAGTATTCCAGGAGGTGGCTGGTGGAAAGATTTTCACATCTATCAGTTCTTAACTGCTACTGCTTAAATGTTTTACCCATTTCAGACATTATATTAAATTGTCTTTTCATAGTGGGCTATGTTTTTTAAACTTTTTAATTCATCACTCATAAGATTGAATTAAAACTAATTTAGATATGTCAATTCAATTTAAGACACTTTTTAGTACAGATAAAACACTTTCATGGTTTTAATGTTAACATAATGGACGGTATTTAACAAAGAAAAGGCACACTGTGCATTCATGTCTCATCTTATAAAGTGAAATTGAGATATTATTGTAGCCTCTGCTTATCAGGGTGTGCACACTTACAAGTTTGGCTTCTGACCCTCTACTATCTCATCCCTTGGTATGGGGTAAAGGGCTTCATATGTCCTTCCTTCTCCAGAACCGTGAATGGCGTATGAGTTCATTTTATTCACTCCTGGGGGGAAATATCGCCATGGCAGGAGAGCGCGCCCCTCCCATTGGTCCCCATTTATAGATGCTTGGAAAGACAAAGGTAGCCCTTGCTTAAAAAGATAAGAGGATGACAACATATAATTAATTTAATTACTTTTTCATGACCAAATAGGATATATTATAAAAGCAGTTCAAAGTACTTTGGCCTACCTGGAATGCATTTCCCCTCCCAGAGAGCAACAAAACCAAATGCTGCCCATGACTATTGAAAATATTAAAAAAAAAAAAAAACATAAGACGAAAAAACATTAAAATCTGTATTTAGCCCATTTTTAGGGGGGAAAACATACTCATTAAAATATGAATTTTCAACTTTTATTTGAAATTAACTTCAAGGTAAACACAGATACTATGGGATACCTGCTGACAACAGAACTGTCAATAATGTATCATTAACCAAAGCTAAACTGCTGAAACAATGACTACTTACGGACAAATTTCCACTTCAAGGTAATTTTCTGTGTCGCTGTTCAAGAAGAAAGATTCTACAACTGAAAATAACATTAAATATAATTGAATACAAAGGCAGAATATACTGGAATGTTGTGGCATAAATAAGCAATAGTATTAATGTCAACAAAACTAGCAAAATACAATAATTAAATATATGAAATAGTGGACTGGAACAGGTTCATAAACTGTTGACAGACAGACTTTTTCTTTATTTGTGTATTGACAAAAAACATTAAAATTAAAAATGGAAGCAATCACTGCAATCCAGTAAAATTTATCTGCATACAAATTTGAAAAGCTAAGATAAACATGATTGGACTAACGGGGTGAGGAGGAGTCTGGCTTGTCATTCCAATGTATCATATACAGTACATGATTTTGTTTAATTGTTATGATAATAATCTAGTACATAAATAAAATGTTTTAAGATTTTTTTTTCTAATGTATATGTTGTGCATTTAAAATTTCACAATTGCAAATGACCTGAAATATTCAAAAAAAGTTTTTCAACAAATAACATGTTGCTTTTCCTTTCCCAACATCCTATTACTAGGAATATTATTAATGATCTTAATGTGAGCGAGACGATTGGTCCAAAGAATATGACTATTTCGTCCAGTTCTGTACTTCAAAAAAATGCCTCTGTAATCATAGTAATATGCTTGAAAATCACCTTAAATATGTAAATTGTCATTTTTTTCATTTGAGATTCATTAACCAACCACTTTTTCATCTTTTTGTAAATTCTGGAAAAAGTGTCAAAAATAATACTGCGATGCATTGGACTGTCCAGTCTTTTTAATATCCAGTCACCTGAGGTCCAGCTGAGCTGTATTCTGACAAAGGTGACATCATACCTTCATAGTCCCAGAGTCCAGGGAAGGGCTGACCAGGAGACCCTGAAGGAGCAGCCGGGTCATTGAAAAAGGGTGCAGAGACATCCATCAGCAGCCCATGGTCACCAGGGGAGAAGGTGATAGTAATCGGCTCGTGTTTTACAGGCAGACTGTCCCAAGTCTGATTAATGACAAACTTCATCTGAAAGAGTGACAGTTGAAATCAACATTGGCTCAGACAGGTGAAGATTCCTGAAAACGAACCTGTCCTCTCTCACCTGTCCCCACAGCTCATATACACAGCTCAACTTCTGAGGAACTCCACTAAAGAGAGTCACTGACAAAATAAATATCACCACATACCAATGTTTCGACATCATTTCCCCACAAAAAGGTGTAACTTTTCTTACTTTTGTTTTTAGAAGCCTGCAATCTCCACAATGTAACTAAACTTCATGATTAGACATGGTTTTCTTTGTTTTATAGCGCACTTATCAACCAGGGGGTGTTTATTTTCAAAACCAACAGCAGAAGTAAAATATAACTAACTAAAATAATCTTTTAATACTTACTGTGGCGATCCAGATACCCAGTTAAGCTCCTCTACTGAGAACTACATGCAGTCAAGCAGTGGAACAACACATTTTATTGTGAAACGTAGGTAATAAAATAATTAATGTACTTTGGAAGTGGGCTGCCAGCACTCGCTCACGGTAATAAAACAGATAAAACAATCTCAGGAAAATAAGACACGGTATGGGAATGTATGCGATAGTACGAAAGTACAGTACAACAGAAAATCTGCTTTGCTTTTTTACCTACTATGAAGTTATTTGTCGGACGTAAAAGCAGAAGTAAATGCGGCGTCCCTGTTTCCGCACGGAAGACTAAGGGCGGAGCACCGCGTGGGTCAATCTTATTGGCGGTCCACTTCACTTCAAACTGGAGGGCGGAAGAAGAAGAAGAGGGGGGGGGGTGTTCACTGACAGCCGGTAGAGTGTGTGGACGAAGTAAACGTTTACCTTACATCCAAGTTGCGCGTGCGCTAAAGCCGCCTCACCCGGTGGTTTCATTGATCTGTTGAGCTGTTCACGGGGGGTCGGTTTGCAGCCGGTGAAGCGTGCACTACAGTGAGGAGCTCAGATTGAGCACCCCACCTAACAACCGCCGCGCTTCGCTACATACTGCACACAAATACTGCCCGTACGGTTCCCCTGCTTTTAGCTGAATGTCAATGTAAAGCAAGCTTGCATAGTTAAGTAGTGATACTTGATAGTCCTGAATGATTGAATTTTATCAACAGTAAAACGGATGACAACAATTCTTACTAAAGTGTTTCCGTTTCAGGTGCGCAAATGTCTGCGGGTTCGGAGTTTCTTCGAGATGAAGGTGAGGAGTCAACGAATGGGGCTCAGTCACAACCCACAGGATTTCAGCAAATTGCACTCGCATAGGGTTGTTGCGGTAACTGAGATTTTGGCCTCCTGCGGTTCTCCGTTTGCATGATCGCATCGCACTGTGTGAGAGTGGCGTTAGGGAGACCATGTAAACCGTATCAGCTTGAAACGGTGAAGCACAGATGGCAGCAGATCGGTGCACCCTCCTCTGATGTCAGATTTATAGTTCCAGAGTAGAAATGCAGGAAAACATGTTATCTGAGAATTCCTCTTTTTTTTGTTGTTTTTGTTTAAGTTTCTAAAGTCCTTGGTGTAAAATATGCTTTATGCATGAGTTCCTCCGTGATACCAGCATTCCTTAACTGGATTTATTCTGTCTGTGACTATAACAGTGTCTGGTTGGCCTCGTTGTCAGCCAGTGACGTCTCTATTCTGGGGCTCAATGTTGAGCTTCATTTGTAAAACTTTTTCATTTTCAATTACAGTACAGAGAAACAGCTCCCCTCTCTCCCAGAACGAAGATGGACATGAATTTCAACCCACAACGGCTCAAGTATTATTTTAGTTGTTATTACTGTTGCAACACTGACTCCTCCTTACTATAGGGGAAATTTAGAGAGGTGTACATGTACAAATGAAAAAGAATTTCATTCTCAGTAATAAGGAGCCAGTGAATTTTTTTGTATTTGGCAGTTTATTACTTTCATGTATTTTGGATTTACAGTTATTTTTAATTGTGGCATTTACAAATTTAAATGCAGTTGTATTTGTTAATGCAATAGCTTCTCTTTTGAAGGGTCAAGCAAGTGGAAATGCTGAATCACCTCCACCGTGGCTTTCAGATGGAAGGTCGGTCTGTTAAGGATCTTTTTCAGCATGAAGGCAACATGAAGGGATGCGCTTTAACACTGTATTCTGTTGGCAGCATTATGGCACCACTGGTTGCTGAGTATGACAGATATATGGAGGACATGAATGAGCAACTTCGGAACTATGAGGTGAAGTCTTCCTTCTTCAATCCATACATACAAATAAAGGTTAAAAAAGGAAAGAGGACATCTGTTTTACTGTGAAAGTACAAATACAGTTCATCCTTGATTTTCTGGACGATATGGGGGGACGAGGTGTCTGGATGTGACAAAAGTCTGGAAAATTAAATTAACTAAGTGTAATTTTTACAATGGCACTGTATAGTATTGTAATATGTACTAGAGTAACACTTATCTAATGTCTAATAAAATTAAAGTTGCTACTGTAATTGAAACCTACACACATACAGTACAGTAAATTTATGCATAAAAGCAAATAAGGTGCCAATACCACAATCAGAATGCTACTACAAGGGGTGCTGCACTTCCTCTGTCACACTGACAATGGAGAGGGTTGGATGGTTCTTTTTTAACAGACAGGATCAAAATTGTTTAAAATATTATATGTTTTAATGAAGATGTTTTCTCCAACAAAAGCTAAATTAAATGAATAAAGATTATATTTTTGCTTTTATTATGCTAAAAATAGGTTTGTTCAGTATTTGGTTTTTTTGTAGAATATTTTTGAAACAGTCCATAAAATCTGAAATCCATAAAATTGAGGTTTGCTAAATTGAGAGCAGACTGTACTGCAGAGAGAAATCTTGTCACAGTTTAACATGGAGTAGTGAATCTTACTCATGATGGTTTTTCTCCTAAACCAACAGAGGCAGATGGCAGAGGTCAAGGTGAAGCTTAGCACTGTTGTAAAAGAAAATGAAAGGTATCATTTTGTATAATACATTCATCCATCCATTGTCAATAAGTGTTGATCTAGCACAGGGTTGCTGTGGTTCGGAGCCTATGCCAGAAACACAGGTCCCAAGGCAGGGTAAATCCTGGAAAACATGATGGCCAATTGCACAGCAATCTCACCCCTTTATGGCAATTTAGAGGCACTAATTCACCTCAGACACATGTCTCTGGACTGTAGGAAGAAAGTAAAGCGGCCAGAGGAAACCCACACAAACACAGGTTAGAATAATAAAACTACAAAGACTGCGCCAAGGTTCAAACCCATGTGCAAACCTGTAACCCAGAAGCAGTGAGGAACCAGTAGTACCTGGTACACCACTGTGCCCCCCTAAATTTTATGTTCATATTAATACACTCTGATGCATAATACATCGTAGTGGTGTACATGGAGAAAATAATCAATCTAATTCTTTTTTTTATCTTGAACCCACAGATTGCTGTAATTCCATATATATCTTTTCATCATACATAGCTGATAATTTGCATGAATTTAAGAAGCATGTCAAGTGAATACTTTGAAGAGTAGTAATAGGGTACAGCAGCAGAACAGTGAGCAGTATGAGGCTGACTGTGTGTGGTTTTGTGTTTGCTCACTTAATGAGGCTGTATGTGGAACTGAGGGAGTCCATCGAAAAGCAGCTGCAGGCCTTCCCCAGCAGCACAGAAGTCGAGCCCTTGATGGACGATGGGATCATGAAGAACCTGCAGGAACAAATCCAGCTGTCCCTGCAGGTGTTCTCTCATTTGTCCATCAGAAATATTTTAAAGGGCAAATTTTGAAGTTGGCTTTTCTTTAACCTGACAAATCATTTAAAGAAACTGGCTGAGTTAAATAAAGGCAGTAATCACTGAAGACAGATTACTGAAACATGTTAGTGTAGTGACAACAAAGCCAATGAATGGTCTGTTTTTGTCTCATTTTGTTGTTTGCTCTGCGTTATGCTACCTGTCCCCAGGAGAAAGATCATGCAATGGAGCTGTGGCAGTCGGCAGCCCAGGAACTTGATCGTCTGCAGCAGCTATATCAGAAGACTGTATCTGACTCCCAGCTCCATGTCACAGAACGGCAGCACATTATGGTGTGTCTGCAGTTTTGGCAGATATGCAGTTCAAACTCAATTTTTTCCTGTCTTTCCCCATGTTCTCCTTGTGCCCACCAGAGGGCATTGTGATCAACATTTCAGTAACTTTTTTTTGTTAATTCATTATCAATAACTGCCTGTTCAGCACGGGGCCTTTGGTCTGGAACCTATCGCTGAAGCATAGAGTGTGAGCCAGGATACACCTGGAAGGGTGTCCATCCATACCATAACAATCATACACACTCGTAACCCCACACGTACACACACTAAAGGCAGTATAGAGTCACCACTCCACCTGAAACATTTCTTTGGACTGTGAGGGAAAATCTGCAGGAACGTGCAAAATGCAAACTCCACACAGACTGAGTCAGACACAAACCCAGATCAGAATCTCAGCCCAGGAGCTGTGAAGCACCAGGGCTGGCTGGTACACCATCATACCACCCATTTTGCTTATATTACATGAGTAAACATTTCTTTGTGCAAAGAATCAAACATTATTTTAGTTTTATAATCACTTAATTTATTCTAAATTTTCTGTTTGCTTAAGCAATGTGTTTTGGTTGCAGGAGCAGCTGACACAGGCCCAGCAAGTCACTCAGCACCTCCAAGCAGCCAATCAGAAGTTGGAGGCGGTAAGGTGTGAACATGTTTAAGCCACCTGATCTTTTTTTGACCAGAGATTAAGTGCTTGGCAGTGGGATATTTTTACACTGCATACCTTCTTGTTGTGTCTCATCCTTTTTGTAGTTTCACCTGTAGTTAGGGTGTAACTTTGACTATATCCACCTCCTTAAGTTTAGGTCACCTCTTTCCTGTTATGTAACATTCTCAGCTGCTTCATTATCCCTGTTCATACTCTCTTTTCCATGCCTAGAAAGCTAGTATATTCTAGTCAACGGTGGTAAAAAGTTGTAAACAATGATTTTCATAAAATTTTCTTGCTTTCATTTCTTCCCTTTATTCTTTCACATTGAGGTGTGAACTGTAAGGGCTAGAGGCACTAAAACAGTAATATAATATCTCACATATGCAATTTTTATAAGGGTCAAGACACGAATTGCTGTTCAGCTTCATTTGCCTCACTTCAATCTTGTGTGGAAGGATCATGCCTCAATGGCAGCTTTGTCTGGCTTGTCACACGCAGACCAACCAACAGTTCCTCAAGACAGTGACCGAGCAGAATGTGGAGATGGAGGATCTGCGCCACCAGTTGAGGTAGCCCCTCCCATCATCCTGATATTCACAATTGCTTACCTTCCTCTCCTTGCCCATGAATAACTTCTTCTCAATTTTAAACCTTCACTTGCTTCCCTCTCCTTACCTGAAAGCTCCTATTTGTCTGTCTACATAGCCCCTCAGTGTTGTACCCCTAGCTGGCCTTATTACCTCAAACTTATTGCTCACTGTAACCTATGAAATAGACGTGACTCTTGAGCACTGTCTCCCTTTGAACATGTGGGCTCATATGTGATTTAAAAAAAAAACTGTGAACATGTCACTTTTCAGACAAGCTAAGCAGGATTTGAGAACAGCTACAGCAAAAGTGGAGGAAATGACCAAACTTATGCAGGGGGTGCAGGACCAAATGCACAGAAGGGTATGTAAGTTTCATCATAACTTTAAGCACACATTTTAAATGTTTCACTGTTTTATTAATGTGATATTTTCATGAGCAATTTTTCACAATGAATTTCAAAATAGATTTTCAACAGGGAAATGAAAGATAGCAAAACACAGAAATGTGGTTATTTGTACTATATAATGTGGACAAAAGGCACGCCCAAGAGAGATTTCTGTACCTATAATCTGTGGGTTGGGGTTCTCAGGCGGAGGTTGTGTAAGTGTGTAGCATCTGTGTGCTTTTGCGAGTATAGCTGTGTCAGCAGGAGGAAGATGCTGCTGCGGCCCATGGGAGAGAAGAAGCCTCAGAAAGGCGACTTCAGCAGCTGCAAACGACCCTCAGCCAGTTGGAGGCGAGGCAAGTGGCCCATTCCAGGATAGCTATTTTAACCAGTGTGGTACTGTGTTCCAACTTGTTGTTTTTTTAAAAATTTTATTTATTTTATTCATTTATGCTTTTGATCTGCACACATCCATAGGCTAACGGCAGCAGCACAAGAAGCAGAACATCTGCGGCGGGAGCAGGCAGCACAGGAACGGCAGTTGGGTGAGCTGCAGGGGCGATGCGCAACTCTCGAGGAAGAGAAGTACGAGGCCATTGCCAAGGTGCGTGAGAACATCCAGATGGCTGAGGAGGCTGCCCTTCAGAAGGAGCAGGTGAGGCTGAAGGCCCTGGGGAGACATAAACGCTGACTGCCAGACTGGAATATTACAGTTGGTTTAACTGGTCATCCAGACAACTTTGCTCTAATAAATGTTTTCTATTTAATTTTTTTTTTTTTTTTTTTGCAAAAGTGCAAAAATGGGGGAAAAACACTTAGTGACTAAGGGCCCTCTGTCTACTGTATAAATGACCCCATCTGGGACTTGGATCTATATGTTTCACTTTCAGGCAGCTCTAAAAGAGAAGCAGAAATGTGAGGAGCTGGAGAAGATGAAGGAGGCCATTAAGCTGCTAATCCAGGATGCTGCAGTTAGAACCAGAAAAGAGGCCAGTTTTTATTATTTTTTTATTGTCATACAAGTTTTGTGCTTGTCACAGATTAAGAGCATGTTATGAAAAGTAATTTTGTTGGGAGAGTCCTTCTGCATTGTTACATTTTAAAGGGTAAATATAATGTTCCATGTAGGGAATAGTTAAAGCATATTAATATGATTTATTATAATTATTCTTTATTTAGTTGATGCCTTTGTGAAGTACAGGAATAGGTTATAAGAACACATCCACGAGTATGCTACTTTCCGGATCAAGCCCGTCTCCCTCCTCTCCTGTTGTGCCTTTGAGTAGAGTACTTACCCTGAATTGCTCCAGCTAGAATAATTACTCTTGTTAAGAGTCCAGACACTGTTGTTTCCTATAAAAATGTTATGTAAACAACTAATTAATAGTAATACTATGTGATTCTTTTCCCAAATCACAAAGAGCTGGCAGTACAGTACTTCATCCCGTGCACACAGACAGTAGCTTTTTACTGTGCTCTTTATTGAGGACTTTATTCTCTTAAGACTGTTAATGCCCATTGGTTTCAAGGTCACCCGTTTTCAACATGAAAGTTGACCTGGGGCAAAGGTTGAATTAGCAGATTGGATTAAGCAGGAGCAATTCTATTCTAGTCAATGGTACTTTTTCAGATGTTTCTTTTGCTGAATAGTGCAGTGAATCTCAGTTATTTCAAGAACTATTTTTTCAGGTTGAGAATGTCCGGAAGCAGTGTAATGAACAGATCCACAGGATGGCAGAGGAACTGTCTGCTCTTCAGATGGTGGGTGTACTCTGTAAGCCTGTGAAACTGTGTGTGAGGTGGCGAGAGAGTGAGTGTGTGTCTGCATGGCAGCACCTTAACCTAATAGCTCTGAATGACCCTTAAAGGAAACATAAATTGCTTATGATGTGTCAGCATTCAGAATGTGCCAGATAATGTGTGTTGTCAATCTGTTTGAATCATGCTCCTGTGTGTTGTCTGTTGTTACATGGCCCAGGTAGTGTTATTTATTTCAGTGAAGCGTGAACACTGAAAGCTCTCGGTGGGGTGCTGTGTGTCTGTCAATGAATCCCTCCTGTGTCTCTGTGATAAGGAATGTGCAGACAAAGAGTCTCAGCTAGAGCGCATCTTGCGAGAGAGGAAGGCCCTGGAGGAGGAAGTAGAAAAGGTGAGCATCTTTCACTGTTTCAGATGCACTGCACATTGCAGTTTTATTTTATGATATGCAGCTATTGTTCAGAGGCAACGCCTATATTTATATCAACATGAGGATTAACCACATCTGAGCGGTATTTCAGTTTTTAAAAGTCTAAGCTGACATTTCAACAGATTTTAAAAAATAAAAAAAGACATGTGGGTTGCTGCCTGTCTCACTAATGCTGTCTTGATGAGAAGTTTTGTTTTTTCTGTTTGGATAATGTGTTGGTTTATCTGTATTTTCTTAGGTTGTAAAAACTACATCTTTGGCTAGGTAGATACCAAAAGCACGGCTGTTAACTGCAAAGTAATGCCATTCATATTAGCGGGCAGCTGATTAGCTGTTTACCTGCCCCAGGTATACAGGGAAGGCAGGGACGGTGGGCCAGAGTACCACAAAATGGATGCACTCCACCAGAGGTGTCTGAACACTGAGCGGCTGAAGGACGACCTGCAGGTCACTCTGCAGAGCACTCAGAACAAAATGAAGAAAATGGAGATGGAGTAAGTAAAAATGGGTCTTCAGAGGTTTTGACATTTTTTTTTTTTTTTTTTTTTTTTTTTAAGCTGTTGCCCATGGGTGTGTATGCATGGACATGCTCCTGTACAGGAGCTGTACTACCTGGCAGTATTCTGGTCTCCTGTGCAACTAAGGGATGTGGCACACAACTCAAGCTGGCAATAATGTGAGTTTCCCTTGCCCCCCCCTCAACCCCGTACAGGTACCAAGAGGAACTGTCCCGCTGTCAGGAGGAAGTGCGTAGGCTGCAGGGGCTACTGGCAGGAGCTCAGCAGGACTGTAGCAAAGTGAGTGAGGAGCGGCTACGGCTGCAACAAGAAAATCAGCAGCTGCGCAGGGAGATGGAGGAGCTGCGCAAGGCCAGTCTGCAGGTTCAGAGGAAGGCCAAGCAGCAGGTACATATCTAAATGTGACCACATTAGAGCTGGCATCTCACTGGACTGTAGTTTTAACCCAGAGGGCCACAAGGGGCCTCAGGTTTCATACAAGAGAACAGTAGTAATCCAGTCCAGTAAAAACACTGTGATCCACCACCTCTGGTTGCTTGATGGTTCCATGTACAAGGGGTTCAAAATTGAAAGTTCACAGGTTCTCTTTTTTTGGGTCCAATGTGGTAGTATGACCAACTTCTGTACCTCAGTATGACAGAATCCTTTTCAAAATTCAAAAAAGGTCTCAAAAGACATTTTCTCGCTTTCCCTTGATGGCTCTCCAAACAGCTATATAAATATGCATCACATCATCTGTCATGATCACCTTTACGTATCCTGTCTGTTTTATAAAAACCTTCTTGTGTAAAGGTGGTATTGGATAAACTGACTGTGCTTTGACAGTCACCTATTTAACTGCTGTGAAATCAACTTTTGTTCAGTTGTATGTTGGCAGTGTTCACTCAGGACCCTGACTCACTGGCAGCCTCATGGTGCATAGTAAAATTGTAAGCTGTCATATCGGTTTGCAGCTCAGGTTTCATGTTGCTCATGCTTCCCATCCAGGTGTCCTCCATTGAGCATGAGTTTTCACTGAAGGAGCAGGACCTGGAGGCACGGGTACGAGAGCTGGAGGAAAGCAGCAAGAACTCCAGCACAGACCTGAACCGCCTGCTGGTGGCCCAGCAGAGGACCACTAAGCGGTGGAAGGAAGAGGCACACAAGCTGGCTGAGGCCTTTGAGCATAAACTGGGGAACCTGAAGTAAGAGGATGTCTGTCAGTAGTGAATAGTTAATTTATTAAAGCCTTGTACAAGACTGAATCAGTGGTGTAATTATAGCATTCATCATGCACATCAGAACTATGAATTTGTTCATTTAGTTCTAGTTACTGGCAGTTTGCATAATTTCACTTGAAAAAATGTACCACCAGCATATGTGTTACCTCTCTTGTAAATAACTTTGCAACCTACTCTTTGTTCATATCAGAGCTGAACTGGTTCGACAGAAGCAACGTTGTCAGGAACTGGACGTCCAGCTGGAAGCGGATCGTGAAAAAATGGCAGAGGTAAATTTGCCACAATTTGTTGCTCAGCAGGCACTTTACTCATGATGGACTTGCAATATTAGATTAAGTCATGGAGCAGGGTATTTTTATCGTAGAGGTTTAGGGTATGTACCTTGCTGACAGTTGTGGAGGAAGTGACTCCAGTTGGCAGCCTTCACACAAGTTCACAATGTTAACCTGTGCACTACATGCTGCCCCACATTGACATGTTTACATCACACACCCATATTAAAGGTAGTGTAGAGCCTCTAGTTCAGCTGAAACCCATGTCTTTGGAATACTGAACATGGACATCATGATGACATGCAAACTCCACATGCTGAAAAAGATTTGAACCCATTGCTGATAGCAGTAGCACTACCCACTGCATCACGGTGCTAGTCAACCTTGAAAAAGTTTCATTTAAACTTTGTGAAGCTCTTGCACTATATGATGCGTTCTAGTTTTTTGTTGTTTCACTACAAGGAACTGCTTGTTCAAACAGTATGAAAGGCAGATGGCAGAGTACCAGGAGAAGAACAACCGTCTCCAGAGACGCCTCAGTCAGGCTGAACACAGAGCCTCCACAGCATCACAGCAGGTAGCACTACTGTGTCGCACCAATCATCATCTGAACACTTGCTCAGTTATGGGATCATGCTGAGCTTTCAATATTATTTCAATATCCAGGCTTCTTGATCACAGACTGATCAGTCTACATAAACACCTTAAAATCCAGTGCCAGTCTAGTCGTACCCCTTTGTGGGCTCACTGTTGCTTACAAATGACTAGTCTTAATCCAGAAATTAATTTGGTGATTAAGATTCATTTGTTTATTCAAAAGTGTTATTTTGACAGTAAAAAGGTGATAATTTATGATAAATAGTAGTTCCATGCGTAACTAATGACAGATATTTTTAGTCCAGGAGATGACCAAATAAAGGGAAAATGCACCAGTGACAGTTTTCTATTATTTTTACTAGCAAAGAGGATTTGAGTCCCCCATTTCAGTCAGCGAATTAAACTAAGTGCTGGGTTAGTTTGTACAAAGACCAGTGTGCCAAGTGGTTTGGGTGGCCGAGGAGGACAACATGAGCACCGTACATAAATAAAAGGATATTTTATTCAATATTTGTAGAGTTACAACTTCAAAAACAATCTTTTTTTTAAATTTCAGCTCAGCAATATTACATCACAAAGAAGAAAAGCAGCTTCCATGCTGGATCTCGAGGCTTTATGAATGTGCAACTTGTGACTGAGGCTTGATCATCAGTCTGGTCCATATCATTTTTTTTCCCTTCTTTTCTCCATTTCCATTGTAACAAGATTTAATAAAAATAAATGTCTCATTTGCGATTAGGAACAATCCTCAAATAATCATGGAAATTGAGCACCCTTCATAAATAAAGACTTCCCTTCTGGGAAAAGAAATACCACTTCAAGCAATTTAAATTCATTATGGGATTAAAACTACATAGAAATAACATGAGTAATCTGTTACTTGACACTTTTCTCCAATGTGACTTACAATGGTAGATTTATACTTTTTACTTATTCACCTATTTATACAGGTCAGTAATTTTTACTCGACCAATTCTGGGCAAGTATCAACTGCCCTGCTACAGGTGGGATTCAAAGCTCTACCTTTAAAACACAAGGTTGTGCCCTGATATTTAAAGGAATACACAGCATTTGACCTATTTATGCTTCAGTGTAGCATCCTGATCAAGAGCAAGTGTGGGGAGTAAACCAGCAACCAGGTTACACGTGTATATCCTCAACCACTAAGCCACCTGCTGACTTTGTTCGTGTCCTATTGTAACTCAAGCTGTTCTGTACCTTCCACTGTACAGAAATTTGCAATACATTAAAAGCACAAAAAACCAGATTTTCCGAAAGGAAGGTGCACACCATCTCCTCGGCTCTTCACTCCATAGAGACCTGGACATTGTCGGGTTTACTCTGGTGCTGCTGCTCGAATTTCCTGGCTGCACAAATTGAAAATAACAGTTAGGAAAACCGCCGCTTCCCTGTAGCTGCGCTGGCGCCTGGAAACAACGTGCCGCGGGCGGAGCTCACCGATGGAGTACATCTCCAGCTGCTGGCGGAGCCGCACTTTCTGCAGGCTGTCGTAGAAGCCGGGCTCGGGCGCGGAGCCCACGGCCGGAGGCAACGCGAAGATGCGCATGATCTTCCTCTTGTTCCTGCCAAACACGACAAACAGCCCGCTGAGAGCATCCTATTCAAACACACACAGAGCACTGAGGAATCGCCGGGGAGCGGATCGATACGCACTTTCTCGCGTACATGAGGAGCCCGAAGCTGACCAAGATAACGAGCAGATACACGTTGGTCGCCTCGTTCCACGCTTCGTGCACCGAGTAATCAATGGTCTCCTCGTCGGCCATCACGCCGTATCCTCCCATTGCTATATTGCACTGCTTGGTCTGATTAAGAGTTTTCGGCACTTGATCTCAAGCGACCGTGGCATATAAACAACAGAACATTCATTTCCGTCTCGCTGAAGACAACGAAAGTCGAGGAGCAAAGCGGGCAACAGTCGGTGAAACTGGGAGGCTGAGACTGAAATGTGTTGCCGCCCCCTGGCGTGGAGGACTGGCGCTGCTGCCCAAGCGCCTCGTGCTCGGCGGTATCTCTGTAGTTTGTTCTCTAAAATGTGTAATGTTTCAAAACACATTAAGCATACAGTATCATTAAAACATTCAAAAGATACCAGAGACGCAATAACTTAAAATAGATTTATTTTTTTTCAGTTGCAGAGCACAAGTACGAAATTTGATGTACAAAGCCGGTTTGTTAAGCTATAAGAAAATCTACTAATGCGCCTTCGGCAGTTGACTTTTTAATGTTTTTATTTGTTCTTTTTAATTAAGTCGAACATTATTAACAATATCATCAGTTACAAACATTACAACATGCATAGTGCAGAACTGAACAATTTTACAACAATGCCAGTGGGTTTGCACTAAAGACAGAAGAACAAAAAGATGTTTAAAAAACAAAGTTGACTTATACGCGCGCGCGCACACGCACACACACACACACACAAACACACACACACACACACACACACACACACACACACACACACACACACACACACCCCTTATGCATTGTTGCTAGGTAACCGCAAACACTGGTTACTTTCCTAGTACTGCGATGAAGGGTTACTCCGGTACTTTCACGTCGGTTTTCATTTTTTTTTTTCGCTGCTTTTAACTGCAGATGATGTGAATGAAACATTATTTCATGTAAGTAAATCAATCCTGGTCAGAAAACGCAAAAGTACGCATTTTTAGATAGTTGCGATGACAGAATATGACCAGCCGATGTTAAACTTTTAAGTTAATTGTGAATTAAAATAGTGAATTAAAGGTCTCAGCCCAGCTGGTTAAATATATGTCTGGCAAAACGAAACAGTGCAAAGTAATTAGGTAACTGAAACAAACAAACAAACAAAAAAAATCTAAAAATAAATAGACATGCCGGCTCACTCATTCATATGGGTGTGCCTGTAGAAATATCACGGTACTAGTGGCTTTACTGCTGCACCAGTGGTTTAATAACCTATAATTATCGATTTTCATTCCAGTGTGCATTGCCTCAATATATACTTTATAAATAGAATAAAAGTGCAGAAAATGCATTTAAAACGAGAGCATGGGCATGCATTGTAAATAACA
Source organism: Arapaima gigas (assembly GCA_900497675.1). NCBI lineage: Eukaryota > Metazoa > Chordata > Actinopteri > Osteoglossiformes > Osteoglossidae > Arapaima > Arapaima gigas. Next base: position 493,123 of record UFQX01000092.1, on the reverse strand, counting down.
ATAGCTATTTATAATTGTAATTATAAGTATATAATATATACAGGTTCTGTGAGAAGGTGAATGGGATCATTATAGGTTACGGACTTTCCTGTTAGGTTGTCTATAAAGTTTTTGGACAGAAGTTCTCTGACCTTGTTGTTATTTTAGCTTTGCCACAGTGAAGTTTCCTTTCTTTTTGCACTTTGATCGATTGAGTGATTCATTGATTGGTCTTTCTACACCAGTTACCACTGAGAGCCCACAATGGAAAGTGGAAGGCAGGTGTTTTCCCCCTCCCAGAGGGAGCCTCCTAACCAGCCTGAAACTGGGGGAGAGGAGGACCAGCTGCGCTTCACACTGGAAAGGCAGAGACAAGTGGACACTAACCTGCTCCACTCCATGCTGATTTCTACAGGGTCCACCAATGCCCAGCGCAACCCAGAGGCCCTCGTCTTCACCCACTGTACTAAAGCCCAGGAGCGCAGGCGAGCACAGGAGCAGCCTGTCAGGCTGGAGATCTTGGTGTGTGCAGTTTTTAAACCAGTAAAAGCAGGCTGTTTCCCTCATGGGGTGAGACGTGCTAACAAGAAATTTTGTGTGTAAACCTTCCCAATTGCAGCCAGTGCTAAAGAAATACCAGGGCCAGAAGCAGCCTGAGTACATTCATAGGAAGAACTTGGAAAAGCTTGCTGGCTTGGACTCACCGGATGGCAAGACCTGCTCACCTTACACAGGCCGATCACCTTCCTCTGTACGCCTCCCCAAACTTCCAGGTCACGAGAAGGTACAGCATGTCACGCCACAGACCCTAACTTCATGTTACCATATTTAAGAAAATTGCAAAAGTTTCCAGAAATGGAAAACTGACCAAATTATACTTAATTTCTAAAGGTTATTCATTCTCAAAGTGTGAATCTTTTGCTGTAGTATTTTGAGTTTATGTTGAGCACCCCAGATTGCATGAGCAAGGCTCTTATCCCTAACCCTAACCCTGTCCTACTGGTCTCCTTGTATGTTTTTTCTTCTTTTTTTATGAACTTCAGCGTGACTTGCAGAGGTCACAGTCGCAAGCTGGCTCTCCAGCTAAGAGACCTTGCCCTCCCAGGAGCAGGCAGTCCACTGATACCCCACTGGTCCGCACACCCTCCCCTCTGCCATTTCGCCCACTGAGATTCAGCTCGGTGGAGGAAGTACTCCGTGCCAAGCTCAGTACTCCCCCTGAGATTGTTCGCGTTATCCGAAACAACCCCCATCTGGGCTTCCTCTACATGGTCCCGGCTGCACCCAAGTCATCCATCGAATACAATGCCTACAGCCTCCAGTAAGAGTCAGCATCCACTGAGCTGTAATAAATGTAACCAGCATTGGTTACATAAGTAGACATAAATAACTTGTTTACTCACCCAGAAGTGTTTAAAACCTGAGAAATTTCATGAGGTGTGACCCTCACCTACAGGATCACGACTTATGACAAGGTCAAAAAGTCCGACTTCTACACTATCAGCCAAGCAGGATTGATGCACGTATGCAGCGGGGAGGAGGACTTCCTGTTGCTCGAACGTTGGGAGCATGAGTACCGCTGCCACCAGCAACTCGTGCGCATCCCAGTCTTCGCCTTTTTCCGGAAGTGGAAGGCCTTCCGTGTCTGGAGGACCAGTGTGCGCTCGAAGAAGATCAGCAAGTGCAAGCATAACCTCCAGAAGCATCTCTTCATTGTCAATGAGGTTATTAAGCAAGTTAATCAGAAAAAATAATGGATCAAATCATTTTGGCATTTGTTAACAGCGTGTTTTTTCTTTGTTAAATGTTCTTTTGTTTCATTAGCGATAGAGGTAGAGATATTCAGTGGCACCCCACTTATTGCCTTCATAATCATGTTTTTCCTGGCAGAAACAAACAGTCCTTTAACACTCATTAATTCTACTAGTACCTACAGCCAAAATAGTAATGAATGAGAAGAACACTGTTCTTTCTATTTCTTTGTTAACACCCCAGTGTCTGCGCCCTGCACTCATTGATATTTGGGAGATGTGCTACCGCATCAGTGACATGGGACTGTGCCAAATTCAGAAGAAATATACGTACACCCTGGAGAAGTTCCAGAGTACCCAGAACAGACAGTTGCAGGAGGTATGGTGTCAGTTTTTATGTGATGAATCATTTTATAGCCTTTCTAAAAAATGTAAAATGGCCATAGGACACATCAGGAAGGATGAGTCCACGTGAGTATGCCTTTGGGGGGGTCTCAGTCTGACCTTGTGGGGTTCCCTGCAGGTGTCCGCTCGACTGGATGAGTTCCGAGAGCTGGTGAAGGAGGTTGCAAGGAATGCATGTCGCACAGCCCTGCTCGAGGCTGGATACACTCCTGACTATTACGTCTTTGAATCCGAGGCCTCAGGTACAAGAAGCAGTAACAGTCCTTGGGCCATGTGCGGACTGCAAGGAGAGAGTCACTGTGACGGGGAAGTTTAGAGGTTTTTTGGATGGATGGATGGATGGATGGATGGATGGATGGATGGATGGATGGATGGATGGAAGGAAACTCTTATTATTCCTGAAGGAGAATGCACAAGCCTACAGCAACACAATGTGATGAGAAAAATATCACAAACATAACAACACAGTGAGTGAAAGAAACTGGACCAAGTCTTGAAACATTAGAGTCTTATCCAAAACAAGGAAATGAGATTAGTCACACATACATACATAGTGCTCCTTGGGGCTGCATAACAATACCACTCTTTTAATGACATATGGAAGGTTTTATTTGCTCTGCAATCATTTTATTCCAAATGTTTGGTTAAACAGTATCTAACGGGTATCATCTATAAGACAAGCTATATTATGACACTCCTGTATATAATGGGAAGTGCAGCCAGTAAGCTGCCTTTCACATCAACTTAATCTTGTTTTGGGGCCCCAGTGGGGTGGGTGACCCATCACATACTGAACACAGCAGGACTATAACAACACAGTGCTGTAGTCATGTGGATTGGAGGATGCTTTATTTCACACCTGCAGTTTTTATTGCTCCCTCTCTATCTTCCACAGGAGAGGGGGATCTAGGGAAGGTGCGCCGGGAGGCTGGGACACTGCCTGAAGAAGTGCCAAAGATGACCTACACACAGCAGGCTATCAAGAGGTCTCACTGCAGGAGGCTCTCCTGGTTTGTGTTCACATCATTCTTTTTGAAATAGGGTCCACCCAGAGCAGTTTTTTTTACACCAAGCTCTTTTCTTTGGCTCTGCCTTACCTCAGCATGCTGTACCATGCTCATAATGACAAATGGCCTTATTTCTTCAGCTTCATCAGACTTGTAGACTACTTAATTTTGAACACCATGCACATTTTGATGGTGAACTCGGTAGCCACGCTCCTGGATGTCCTTAAAGACCAGAATCAGCACACTCCTTCGGAGGAGGTCATCAAAGCTTGGAGTACCCAGGAGTCCCAACTGGAAACAGAGGAGAAGGTACTTTGGATTTTCTAAATTCAGTTTCTTTCAGGTGGATAAGGTGGTGTCTTCTTCTTTGATAACTAACATCATGGTCACTGATCTTGAATGAATGAATGGATGAAGGGATGAATGAATTAAACTATTAACCTCAGACTGAAATTCCACTCAGCTTCAGCATTATACAATAAACATCATACACACATGACATATGTGCATGCAAACAGATATATCAGTTGATGAATAAGTTAAGTAAATGTAAAGGCAACCATATTTTTGTGCCTGAGAGTACAGGGTAAAGTCTGGTAGTTCAAGATGTAGATCTTATAATAGTGCTGTAATTTTTAACTCATGTTGTAACTGGTGTTTGCTGCTGTAGTACCTTTGAGCAACATACTTGCCCTAAACTGTTCCAGTAAAAATTACCCTGCTGTTTAAACGGATAAATCATTGTAAACAGCTGAAGAAAGCAAGTTGCTTGGAGAAAAGTGTTAGCTAAATGAATAAATGTACAGTAGTTATAAGCTTTACATAGTCAGATGTCAAGCAGTTACTGATGTGCCTGTATCACAAGAGGCAGCGGTTGAACATATTCTCCTCTGTCAGCCACTTCAGGCTACTGTAAAGGACGAGGCAGCGGAGGAGAGCCCAGTGCCCCTCTTCATGTCAGAGCTAATGATGGAAATTGATGCCCTGTACTACAAGCCATCACTGGAGGACTTTCAGGTTGGTGGTGTCCATTTGCAATCTCTACAGTCACTCACTTAAGCCACCACTATCTCTTCTGTGCCAAGCCTCAGCCTTGATGTATCTCTATATCTGTGTCCTTGTTCTCTCTTCTGCAACAGAACTGCCTAGCAGCAATAATCACTTGCTTCCGGAGTACAGTTCTGTCCATAAACACCCTGCTCTCTGACCCCTACTTTGATGCTTTCACACGACCAATGATCAACAATAAGGTATTATATACATCAGTTTTTGCATTGATCTGCTATTTGTGTCACAGCCTTGTCAGGAGGTTCTCTTGTTAGAAGATGTGCTAAGGAGGATGTTTCATATTCATCAGGTGGAGGAGAAGACATGTGGGGAGGGTCCCAGTTTGGAGATAGTGCTTGAGGACGACAAGCACCTGCATAGCATCATCCAGAACACAAAGGTGATTGTCACGATAGTGAAGAAAAATATGAAACCAGTGAGGTTAGACTGACTTAAAACTGAAAATGGTTTAGCTGTTAAAGCCATGTGGTTGTTTGAAGCTCATCATGGCTTGCTTAAAAGTTTACCTGTGCATCATCGTATTTCACATGATCAGAAAGGGTGATGCGTTGGCAAAATTAAACCAAAATTGTTTACAAATAAAAATGGTTTGTATTTAAATATATAAGGTGATTTTCAAGGAAACAACTCTCAGCACTTTTATGGATGCAGAATTGAAAGGAATTTTTATATTCTTTGCAAAACCTTTTCCCTGTCATTATGATCATCTGTAATTTTACTCCTTAGTGGTAGGATACCAAGTAAAATGAAACATTAAAAAAAGCTTTATATCAGGATTTCATCTATTTTGCAAGCATACAGCATTGCAAGTGTTCAGCCTAAGTACACAACTGACAAATATTTTACAAAAATTTGTTAAAATAGGACATTTTCTTTGTATATGAGATTACTGTTGTGTCAGAATTAGTTTAAAGAAATCTTTTCCATTGTAATGACTAGACAGTTGCACAACCAGACTGTCCATCCCTTAGTCTGGTCATGAAGGATCATCTGTAATTCACATTTTACTGCATTTAGGAAACTGTTAAGTTCAACTGTGCATATTTTCAGTGGAGAAAGCAGTGTTGCAGTTTGAGTGAAATGATGCCCATTTCCGTGCTCTCTGCTCCTATCAGGAAGCACTTGTGTTTGCCTTTGAAGCTGCAAATGTGTATGCTGAGACCTTTGAGCGGTTCCACCGCTTCTTCAACGAGAACATAGCATTGGACCTGGAAGCTCTAAGGGAGCAGGAGCATGGTAGTACCATCACTTCTGTGATTACTGACATCCTCATTTTCACTTTTACATACTTGTTAAAGAATTCCAGCCCCTTTGTTTTTGAATTTGAATTTTGTTTTTCAAGAACCCCAATATATTTACAATATGTTTAAATCAAGTGGTTCTAAGGGTTGTTGCACCTCTGAAATGTGTTTTTTGTTTCAGCTGAGCTCTGGTTTGAGGATTTTGCTCTTAGATGAGCTGACTGAATGAAGCAGACAATTTAAATTACACTAAACCAAAATGCTCTGTCCACAGTATTCAGTTCTGTAAATCCATATTGATGTAGTGTAAGAAAATGGTTAGACTTATGATGGTATAGTGATTCATTAATCCGGCTTTTCCTAAAAAAATAGTATTTAGCCTCATAAATCCATCGACTTTACCGGTGAAAAGAATGATAATGTAACTGTTGAAGCAGATGTTTTAATTCAGGTAACTTTTTGTTTTAAGATAGATAATTTATTGATCTTTTTTCCGATATTTCTCAAATAAGGAAAATACATTTAACAATAATGATAACTGTTTACAATGCTCTGCATTCAGACAAGTTCTCAATGAAGCTTTATGCATTATGACTGCCTGCAAATAGCATAAACAGGGGTTTATAAGAATCACTGTTATATTTCATATAGTTTCTCTTGTTAAACCAGTATCATTTTCAGCACTGCTTTTTAAACTGCATAACATATCGCAGTGTTACTGTAGTTAATTTACTAATGGCACAGGCCTGGACTTCTTCGGGAAAAGCCTAGAGAAGTACCACCAGGAGCATAAGGAAGCACTCACCATCCAGCAGAAGATGGAGCTGGGTCTGCTTTTGGTGGACACCACTCAGCTCAAGGGCAAGCTGGTCCCATCTCCCCTGCGCTGCCTGGAGGTACTCAGAGAGCTGGTTCTTAAACCGCAGCCTAAATGCACGCATGAGAGGGCACGCTGAAGAAAAGCAGTGGCAGCGCGACCCAGGCGTGTGCTGTTCTCCAGCCTCTCACCCTGAAGCGTGCTTCACAGTGGCAACTTGGATATACATTACTAACGGACAACTTCAGACAGTGTTCAAGGGAACTATTTCATACTCAGACATAGGCAGCAGAAGAGGCAGTCTGCTTTATATATCTGTAAGGTATAGTCTAGAGAATACAAATTAAATTAATTAAATTAAATTTATTTGAGCCCCACATGGGTTTTATACATTATAGGGAGCCACTATTTTGCTCTTATGCAAATTTCCTTAATATTATAGTTTTATTAAAGCATCTCTTTGACGACTGAAATGAATCCAGGTGTTAATTAATCCAAGAGTTAATAATGAAACGATGTTCTCCGTCTGAAAGGCCATCCACGACATGTTGCCCCTTCTGGCCAAAAAGAAGATGGACGCCATCATAGCTGAGGCCCAGGATGCCCAGTTCCAACTGGAATTAGTTCCCACGGCCACTATTGAGTACGTCAAATCTTTGACATTTTTGGATGAGATTCAGGAGAGGGTAAGTTGAAGAATTTAGGGTATTTTTTTGTTCAGCTTACATGTTGCTCTTCTCCAAGATGATTGTTCTCACTTGTGTGCCACTGTTTTGATGTCATGTATCTCAGATTGAACCGCTGGACGCAGAGATGGACACAGTGTGCCAGATGTACAGCTTAATGGAGCAGTACGAGGTGCCGACGCCACCTGAAGACATCGCTGTCTACGCGACGCTGAAGCCCTCCATCACCAGTGTGCACAACGCCATCGACAAGGCTGTGGGTGAGAGGGACGCCAATGTGGACAAGTTCTGCCAGCACCTCCAGCGTGACATTGCAGACCTTAACAGTGAGGTCAGCCGGATGAAGCAGCAGGCACAGGTACAGCATATCTCAATTTACACTTGTGTATTAAGAAAGATGGTTACATAAGGCTTAAGGCTGTATGACTTGTCGAAAACACTGGTCTCTTGGATGTAGACGATAGTGGTTTGACCAGCAGACACCTCTGACAGCCTGAAATTAAAGGGTTAGGTGAAAGTAAGGCTAAGGATAAAAAGCTAACGTCTAGAACTGAAACATGAAAGACATTGTGATGCCTGTCAAGTCAAGTTTCACCCACCCTCCTGCTCCTCCTAGGAATGGCAAATCTTGGACATCAATGCAGAAAGGCCAAAGGTGAAGAAGCTGCTTCATGACATCCAAAGCGCCATCGATGAGCTGCAGACACAGGCTTTCCAGTACAAGCTGTACCAGAAAAACTTTAAGGTACTTAAAGGGCAGATGCACTGACATTTTCACCGTTTCATTTTCACTGAACAGACAAATAATTGTAGGCTCTTCATTCTTCCCTGCTTGGTGGCACAGAATATCTAAGTATTTTTCTCCTTTGTTTCATGCCTTTATTTTTGTCTATATAGGAGTACAAATACCCAGTGACATGCTGTTTCTTCCAGCACTGTTATTACATCACAACAAACCACAGCTTGATTTTTTCAGATTTTTTTTTTTTTAATATTCACACCAGACACTTTCTGCCCCTGAAGATTATTATTATTAACCTTTATGTAGCTGACATTTTTTTTTCAAATCCAACATGAAGTTTGAGGTGCGTATTGTAAACTATTTATCCATTTACACGGCTCGGATAATTTTTTCTGGAACAATTCACGTAAATACTTTGCTCCAGGGTTCTACAGCAGGAGGGAGACAGGACCCCCAATCCATTGAATGCAAGACAGAGGTTCTAATCACTACCTGTCCCACTGCACTCTACAGGTGGAGGTCACAAAGTATGAAGCTCTGGAAGAGCTGAGCGCAGAGGTGAAACTGAAGCAGTTGCTTTGGGACTCTCTGGAGGAGTGGGATTTGCTCCAAGCTGCCTGGATGAAGGTAGCAGCCTCAGCAGCAGCCATGCACATGCAAAACAAACACCACTTACTGCTTTGACAAATTTATGCATTTTATGATTTATTTTAATTATATATCTGTTTTATTTTTCATCTCGTCTTTGTGCAAAATTCCTAGTCCCTAAATAATCTGTTGGTTTTGCTTCTCTTCTTCCTTTTAGTGTCTCATTCTGTTGTTGTTCTCTCCAGGCCAAGTTTGAGGAACTGGACCCTGAGCAGCTGAATGGTGAGGTGGTAAAGTATTCCAAGTTTGTGAGCCAGCTGGAGAAAGGTCTTCCGCCCAACAGTGTGGTGCCCAGCCTGAAGGAGCAGGTGGAGAACATGAGAGACAAGGTGTGTGAACATGGAACTGGCTTGGTAATTCTGCAATATGTGATGTTTAAAAGGGTAAGAGAAGGCAGAATGGGACGAAAAAGCCACAATTTTAAAATATATCTCAATTTGCATGCCGAACTGTAGATAGTTCTCAGAAATGGTTTTGGTGTTGATGTAAAATATGAAACCTGAGTGACAAGAAGCATGGTTTGTGTTGTGTTTCAAGATGGAGACTATAACAACCGGGAATGTTAAAGAAGTACGAGTGCAGTATTAGTGTGACAGTCACTGTTCTGCGTTTTTGTGTTTTGGGGTCTGATGACAGCTTCCGATCATCACAAACCTAAGGAACCCATCCCTGAAGGCACGGCACTGGGACATGCTGGAGCAGATTGTGGGTGCCAGCCTTTCAGTGGAGACACTTACACTGGCCTCTCTGGAGGAACACAACATGTTCCAGTTCATAGACGAGATCCAAGAGGTGAGAAAGCAGCTTCTGCCTGATCTGTGCTCTCCCGATATTGCACGCATCCCTGTCAAGCAAGCACTACTTTCCCTTGACACAAACTGTCTTTCCAGGTGTCAGGACAGGCTTCGGGTGAGGCGTCTTTGGAGACCGTCCTCAAAAAGGTGTGGAAGGATAAGGGGAGGAGTTGGTGTATGTTCATTTAACAAGAATAACTTGGTTACTCACTTATAAGTAAAATTGTTCATTGTTTATTAGAACATCAGATGACTTATTGATTTATTTTTCTTTCCTAAGGTGGAAGAGTCCTGGAAGACCACAGAGTTTGTGGTACTCCCACATCGGGATTCCAAGGATGTATTCATTCTCGGCGGGACCGATGACATTCAGGTCAACCTGAGACAGCATTATGATCTCTGTGTGAAATGTGCCAGGATGGTTTATGTAAAACTTGAAATTTATGCCATGACTATTTGTCCTGCTGCTCCCCTAAGATAAATCTAATGCTGCTGCATCCTCTTCAAAATGGTCTCAGTGAGTGCAAAGGTCATAGTAGTAACACTGTGCACATCATGTCCAGGCTCTGCTGGATGACAGCATGGTCAATGTGGCAACTGTGGCATCGTCACGCTATGTGGGCCCTGTCAAGGCCAGGGTGGCAGAGTGGCAGAGACAACTGTCCCTCTTCAGTCAGACTCTGGTGAGAAAGTTAGGGCAGCGGCTCCTTTGTAAGCAGTGAGTGTATCATGGCTGCACTGTACTTGGACAAAAGGTGGTTTAAATACCCTTTTCATGAAGCATCCCTTGGTCCTTGATATGGACTATTGCACTGGTGTTTGTTTTTTGCACCATGGCTTTGCTGATGATTTGTGAATCATCACAACAGGAAGAGTGGCTAACATGTCAAAGAAACTGGCTGTACCTGGAGAGCATCTTCAGTGCCCCAGACATTCAGAGGCAACTGCCGGCAGAGGCCAAGATGTTCTTGCAGGTAGACAAGTCCTGGAAGGAGATCATGAGGAAAGTGAACCGGCTGCCCAATGCCCTGCGTGCTGCCACACAGCCCGGTAAGGCAGCCAGGACACCAGAGTTGTATATGAATGCAGTGCCATTAACTTCCGGACATGTACGTTATGATATTTACCTTAAAAAATCTTCAGCTATTATCTGATGTTTACAGTTGGTTTTTCAGTGTAAATTTCTTATGGATGAGGTGGCTTCAATTTTATTTGTCTCAGGTCTCCTGGAAATATTCCGGAACAACAATGCACTGCTGGATCAAATTCAGAAATGCCTAGAAGCATACCTGGAGTCAAAGAGAGTCATTTTCCCCAGGTCATTAAAAGGGTCTTTGAATTTTGAATGTTGAATGGCTTTGGTCAAGATTTCATCATCATCTCACTGTGTGTTCATCGTATTAAATGAAATTTATTGTTGTCCTCGTCAAACATGAAACATTTGCAAACCACAGAGTCTCACACTGAAGATTTATGCCATTCTCTGTGGTTGTTCAGATTCTACTTCTTGTCCAACGATGAGCTGCTGGAGATCTTGGCACAAACAAGGAACCCTCAGGCTGTGCAGCCTCACCTGCGTAAATGTTTTGATGCCATTGCACGGCTCGAGTTCGCCCTGCTGCCCCCGGCACCTACCGATACCAAAGTGGAACCTGGGGAGGGAGAGGCAGAAAAGGTTTTCAGCAACGACATACTGGCCATGGTCTCACCTGAGGGAGAAAAGGTAATTTCTTCTTTTATTCTTATATGCTAATACATACATGTACAATTGCATTTCCTATGTTATTTGGTGCAAACCGTAGATCCTCAAATCTAAATCTTGTTGCTGTCATTGTTTTGGTTTGGGGTGAAATGTACCCCTTATCCCCTTTTCATCTTTGTGGTGTAGGTGGGCCTGAGGAAGGGTCTCAAAGCCCGTGGAAATGTAGAGGACTGGCTGGGTAAGGTGGAGGAAGCCATGTTCTTCTCCCTACGGCGCCTCAGCAAGGCCTCTATTGCTGACTACCTAAACAGGCCGAGGGAGGAGTGGGTTGTGGCCGGACACCCATCCCAGGTACAGCATCCAACTGACGTAACGTGTTCATAGTGCTGTTAAGTATCACAGTATTAGAATATATTTATAGTTTGTCTGCATGATAAGACCTCAGGTGACCTGATAATGGAAGAACAGTTCAGTACATCACAACATTCACTATATAGATACATAATTATATAATTCAAAAATTGGGAAAAATCAGAAAAGGTTAATTTGTAGTGTTAAAATTTAGCACCATTTATTTGAATATATAAAGTGATCAATACAAGACATGCTTCTTTTCGCTCTATGGCCTGCATATTTCATATTTTACAGTTTTTTTTGATAATGCAGCGAAATTGTATTCTTTGCATTAGCATCCTCTCTCTTTATGAATATCATTGATATTTTTCCCTAATGGTAGATATTCATTACAGAAATCTATTTCAGTAGTTTGTCTCTTCCAGGTTGTATTAACCATTTCCCAGTTAATGTGGTGTCGGGATCTAGAGACCTGTTTAGAAGGGGATCATGATCATTTTCAGGCCCTGCAGGAGTTTGAAAAGGTCAACTTTGAGGTAACTGCCACCTACTTCTCTATCAAAATCTCTCGTGCAGTTGTATTCTAGTGTGCTGGTGTATTTCTCTGTATTTTCCTCCCAATGCCTCTGTTTTCTGCACTGTCTCCTGCCTGCTCAGAGGCTCAATGCCCTGGCTGCACTGGTGCGTGGACACCTTCCAAAGTTACACCGGAACATCATCACTGCTCTCATCACCATTGATGTACATGCTCGGGACATTGTCACTGGCCTTGTCAATGAAAAGGTACTGTTGTGACACTGTTTGATCTCACGGTCTGGGTCTTCACAATAAATTCATATTCGTGGAAGATTAATCTTTCCTTGATTATACCTGTGTCCTTCAGGTGGACTGCAGCAGCAACTTTGAATGGCAGCGGCAGCTCCGGTATTACTGGGACCTGGACGTAGACAACTGCGTCGCCAAGATGGCCCTGTCACAGTACACGTATGGTTACGAGTACCTGGGCGCCTGCCCCCGACTCGTGATTACCCCCCTCACTGTAAGTCAGTCCTACACCCTGTGACTTCAATAAGAATGGAGGTCGATCGTCATAAATCATTTCCATGCTGTGTGCACTTTGAAGATCCCCTCGCATACATTTCAGTAATTTCAAGTTGAATGTTTTTCTGTGCGTGTTTTAATCTGAACACCATCACTTACAATACAAACAAAAGTCAAAAAAATTCATGTGTTTGTTTGCGTGTTGGAGTGTGCGGACACTGAGAGACTTAACCGGAGTCTCTTCCCATGAGGACCTGCGCCTAGTGCTCTAATTCAGTCGGACTAATTGGGCTGCTGTTTTCCACGTTGTTTTTTGGTTTGTGCTCCCTACCTTTGGCTCTGGGCTCTACCCCCTTGTCTGAACTGCGTTGAAAAATTGCGCTATGTCTGTTCTGTGGGGAAATGTTGGAGGTTGAATGGCTTGATTAATGGGATGTGTTCCTCCTTCCTAATTAAATTTAACTTCGCAGCCTGTCGTTGATGCTCACTTGGGGTCCAACTTTGAGATGATTAATATTGTTTTGATTTGTATTTCATCTCCATGTGTGCTTTAATATGTTTTCTTTGGGAATCTGTTTTGCCCAGCTCTGAGTTGTATTGTGTATGGTGTCCAGGACCGCTGCTACCTGTGTCTGATGGGGGCTCTGCAGCTGGACTTGGGCGGTGCCCCCGCTGGGCCAGCCGGGACCGGGAAGACAGAGACAACCAAGGACTTGGCCAAGGCTTTGGCCATTCAGTGTGTCGTGTTCAACTGTTCTGACGGGCTGGATTATAAGGTGCTTCGTATCAGACAGTACCCAACCTGTGTTCTTGCTCCGCATGTCTCCTTTCTGAACTGCCCTTTATTAATAGGGAATATGTTTTTTTAATTGTTGCTCTGCACTTTATCCACTATCCTTGTGTATCTCAACTCATCTTCGGTTCACTTTGTTTTGTTTTCTCTGTCTGCCAATACCCATGAATGCTTAGTATGTTTACTTTTCAGATTTTTTCACCAGGGGGCGGTATAACATAAGTACTGTGTACTGTAACAAACCACACAGTGCATCATAAGCAGTTACCCAGAATTTCATTTATATTGTACTAATTTCATTTCAGTGTTATATCGGTAATATTCTTGTTTCTCCTGTGCTCAGTTCCATAATCAATAGGTTACATCTTACTTGGATAAAAAAGCTTAATAGTTTAATGCTTAAATATTTAATAATAATGTCCAGAAAAACCTGAGCATTATGATTTTAAATTTTGTTTCATGTTCAATTTATTTTAGAGTTATTTTAATGGGTACTAATTGAAAAAACACTGACATGGCATGGCTCTGTTCTAAAAGCCCTCTCAAGCATTTTTTTAGATAAGTGTTTAAGTTAATGGCTGATACTCTTTTAATCATCATACATGAAAATTATATTCAAACTTCCCTTTGCGCTTATTAAACCAGTAATCGTTCATTACGTAGCAATTGTTCATAAGATTACGACATCATTCTTGTCTTCCCTGTAACTACTGTCTTTCAGTGAATCTTTTTATCTGACAGAGCCAGCTGTCTCCATAGATCAGGCTGATGAATCTTCGATTTTTCCATCTGTTTTCACGCTCCTCCATTTGTTAATTGGCTTGTTTCCTGCGGTCCTTTTACTCAGATGATGGGCCGGTTTTTCTGCGGTTTGGCCCAGTCGGGGGCCTGGTGCTGCTTTGACGAGTTCAACCGCATTGACATTGAGGTCCTGTCAGTTATTGCTCAGCAGCTCATCACCATCCGCAATGCAAAGGCAGCAAAGGTAACAGGTGCTCTTAGTCCCTGAACCAGTCTCTTCTCAACTCTTATTCAATATACACATGAAACCTCAACTTATTTTTGAAACAGTCCTTGAAATATCTCTTTAAATGTATAACAGTCACCACTGAATTCTAAGTAGAATATTTCCCATATTTTTAGGTAAAACTTTGCTTTTGAAGAGTTTACTTTTAATAGAGATTCTCTTTTTCTTCCTTTATTAGTTGTACCTTGAGCGTTACTGCTAGTTTTCTTTCTCATCAGTGCTGCTTTGCACCTGTTTCCTCCCCTTGGAAAGCTGTCCCGGTTCATGTTTGAGGGCCGTGAGATCAAGTTGGTCATGACCTGTGCTGCCTTCATCACCATGAACCCAGGCTATGCTGGCAGGACAGAGCTGCCCGACAACCTAAAGGCTCTCTTCCGGCCCATCGCCATGATGGTGCCCAACTACGCACTGATCGCTGAGGTGAAAAAGGAAGAACGGATCTTCCTCCCAAGTTTACACAATACACATAGGACATCAAGCAGTCAAGACATGGCCTGTGTTCCCACAGTGCTATGATATGCTCTCTGTGCAAACTCTTTGCGCATTTTTTCAAAATGCTTCTTTGTTCTTCGGTTCAGGTGATCCTTTACTCAGAGGGCTTTGAGTCCAGTAAGACCCTGGCACGGAAGATGACCCAGATGTATAAACTATGCAGCGAGCAACTCTCCCAGCAGGACCACTATGACTTTGGAATGAGGGCTGTCAAATCTGTCCTTGTTATGGCCGGGTAAGTGGATCCTGGAGGGTTGCTGCAGTGGCACTTCATCAAGGTCATGTCTTTTTATTATTTCATTTTCTTAACTGTATTAAAATTGCAAAAAAAGTTTTGCAAAAATAATAATGAATACCAAAGGATTAAAAACTACAAAAATCCTAAGATACACAATTCAATGGCTTTCAGGGTTTTACAATTACTGGAGGTCAATATGGTTTTAATATACAGCAATGTCACTCTAAAAGACAGCAAAGAGAGGTTTTTGGCATTAAATTTACTTTTTTGAATATGAAATGTTGCTAATAAAATAAAGTTAATCGGATAGTACTAGTTTTCTCTTGCATTGTTTACGTCAAAGAAACCAAGCATCCCTTTCGAAAGGAAAAAGAAGAATCGTGCACGTAATCATCAAGAAATAGACACAGGTCTTTCCCAAACATCTGGATATATGAACAGGTCTAAAACAAATATAGAGTAGATTCTGAGACTCAAAGTCAGCATGTACAAGAAATTCAAGGAAAAAAGTATTGTGATTTGTTTTCAAATCAAAAAATTTGATTCAAAAATCAAAATTTTATTGTTATATAACTATCAGGAAGGTAGACGTTTAATATGAGAACATTGTCATGGTTCATGTGAAGACAGTATAGTTAGTACTGATGATTCCCCAGATCCCTGAAGAGAGAGAATCCACACCTGAGTGAAGATGTGGTGCTGATCAGAGCCCTCAGGGACTCCAACCTCCCCAAGTTCCTTGCAGATGATGCTCTCCTCTTTGGGTAACCACATTTTTAGCTTTTATTCTTGACCATAAATTGCTTGGTATAGGATAATGTTAATAAAAACCTGCCAACAAAGGTTAAAATTTTTTTGGCTGAGAGGGCAACCAAATACTCCTGAGGAAAACCGCAGAGGTGTTCTGTTACTTTCGTGAAAGTCTTTGCTGCTTCGTGGCTGTTTCTTCTACAGGGGGATCCTCTCTGACCTTTTCCCTGGTGTGATCATCCCAGAGCATGATTACGGGGTTCTGGAGTCAACGATCGTGGACTGCCTAGTGCAGCTTCGCCTGCAGCCTCTGCCTACTATGACCAACAAGGTTATCCAGCTGTATGAAACTATGATTGTGCGCCACGGTGTCATGCTAGTGGGCCCAACTGGTGGAGGAAAAACCACGGTGTACACTGTCTTGGCCCGCGCCGCAGAGACACTACACCACGCTGGCCACGAGGGTGCCTTCTTTCAGCCTGTCAAGACCTATGTGCTTAACCCCAAGTCAGTGACCATGGGGGAGCTGTATGGTGAGGTGAATCCCCTCACGCTGGAGTGGCGGGATGGATTAATGGCGCTGAGTGTGCGTGCAGCCGTCAATGATTTCAGCGATGACCACAAGTGGATCGTCAGTGATGGGCCAGTGGATGCCCTGTGGATTGAGAACATGAACACAGTGCTGGATGACAACAAGATGTTGTGCCTGGCAAACAGTGAGAGGATCAAGCTCACTCCATCCATCCATATGGTGTTTGAGGTGAGGAACTGAACATAAGGTGTGCTAGTTGGCAAGAAAAATAATGTTTTTCAGCCATTACCTTCTTCCTGGTTGTGCCATGATAGGTCCAGGATTTAGCGGTAGCTTCTCCAGCTACTGTCAGCCGTTGTGGAATGGTCTACATTGACTCTGACCAGCTGAAGTGGATGCCATATGTCCAGACATGGATAAACGGGCTGCCCGAGAAAGTAACATCAGTTCTCATTACCAAATCTTGCAATGCACCATCTACCATATGTTTAGAATTTTCTTAACAGCCAGAAAGTGCTATTTCTCTTCTTACAGGGTAGTCAGAACCCAACTGATTTTTGTGGTCAGCATAAGGTTTGTTTGCCCTGTTTAAGACTGTTACCTCTTTCCATTATGGCACTTTTCTCCCCAGATGACAGATCCCATGAAAGGATATTTGCTTGACTTGTTCCAGCAGTATGTGGAAAAGGGGCTGCAGTTTTCCAGTAAGCAGTGTGTCCAGCCCATGGCACAGGTGGACATCAGTAAGGTTACCACACTCTGCTGCCTGCTGGAGGCATTGTTGCTGGGAAAAGATGGACTTCAGCCCAATATGGTACATAGTAGTTTATCTGAACTGATTGATATATGTACTGTCTTAAATGTAGATCTTTACCCTGGATAACACACTACTGTATTTTATTCTGTAATGCCATAAATGTAATAAATTTGTTGGTTGATTTGAAAGATATATGTAATTACAAATATCCTCAAGCTGTAGATCAACATGATTAGAATTGAAACGCCAAATTTGTATAAAAACTTTGTTGGTCTAAGTGTTTGGAGAAAATGATTAATTTTTCAGGTAAATATAGGCTGGATTGGGATATGTCAGTGACAATGTTTTACTCAGTCATTATTGATTGTCTCTGTTATTATTTGAAGAAGTCACCCTTCTCGGTACTAATTATTTCTGTCTGAATTGGGTGAAGGATCCCAGCAAGCTGAACACTATGCTATGCCAGACCTTTGTGTTCTGCTACCTTTGGGCGGTGGGGGGAAACCTAGCAGAGAGCTACTGGGATGCCTTTGATAGCTTCGTCCGGCAGCAGTTTGAGGACAATAATGATGCCAAGGTAGGTCTTACTTGTACTCCCGATGAACCCTTTAATCCCTATAAAACTCCCTTTGACAATTTAGGCCACGCCGCATCCTCCAGCAAACCTATTAACCACTGTATACAGTGCAGTCTGTTAGCATTTGAACATTGAACATTTTTGCTTTTTTGGCTGCATGCGCTACCACATTAAATATCAAATGAAAGGACAACTATGAGGCCAAAATTCAGCCCTTCTGCTTTAAATTTAGGGTATTTATGTTTATAGCAGACAAAAGTCCAAGGATTAGAGCCCTATTTATTCATACTAGCCTCATTTTAGGGGCCCAAAAGTAATTGGACGAATTAACGTAATCTTAAAGAAAATTGTCACGTTCAGTACTTGGTTGCAGCTCCTTTAATTTGATGTCCTGAAGTCTGCCACTCATAGATGAAACCAGAAACTGGGTATCTTCCCTGATGATTCTCTGCCAGTGCTGCACTATAATCAGCTTCAGTCCCTGCTTGTTTCAGAAACCTTCAATCTTGTCTTCAGTAAGTGGAATGCTGCTCAGTGGTATTCGGGTTGAGTGGTTGACTTGGCAACTTAAGGACCTTTCACTTTTTGTCTCTGAAACTACTTTGCTGCTTTATATTTCTGGCCACTGACCTGCTGCAAGGTGAAGTGCCAATGAGTTTTGAGACTTTTTAGTTTGATGTGAGCAGATCAAATGCTTCTGCACAGTTCATAAATTAGATACCCTCAAATTAAAGCTGACTTTCTGCACTTTAACCTCATAATTGTTGTTTCATTTCAAATTCCAGATTTCAAAGTACATAACCACAATTACAACGTACAAAATCTGTGTAACTGTCCAAATACAAACTAAACTGTGATACATTCCGTCCACAAGAGTGGCCACACCTCAGTTCCAAGTAAAGCCCTGTACCACTTTACAAAAAGAACCACGCACAGTTCATCTATCAATGTAGAATTCTGTCTTAGCAAGCAGGAGGAACAGAAGTTACACCTCAATATTCAAAGGTGCTTGAGGCTATATCCTGTACCAGGCCAGCATGCAATGTAAAAGCAATAGTCTGGGTGTGATTTGCCTGTGTCATTGATGAACATGATGCCTACAGGTGCTTTAGCATGCAGGGTCAGCAGTTCGGGTTATTGATGGAGAGCCACTATGTGAAGTAGGCTAGCAAACTAATTTTTTTCAATTTATGAGCTTCTTGTGGGTTTGTATGTAGGGAGTAGCTGTTCCCCTGAGTATACAGGGTTTTATTTTTGCTTCAGCTGCACCTGCCCCATGTTCCTGTGAACTGG
This sequence comes from Arapaima gigas, assembly GCA_900497675.1. NCBI lineage: Eukaryota > Metazoa > Chordata > Actinopteri > Osteoglossiformes > Osteoglossidae > Arapaima > Arapaima gigas. Next base: position 474,429 of record UFQX01000092.1, on the reverse strand, counting down.
GGTGGGATCCGGGGGCTAGTTTTGTATGCATGAGGATCCTAACTGGTGACATTGTTTTAGTATGACTTTCAGTAAGAAAAAGATTTAAGCACAGCCTATTACAGCCTAAACCCTCCAACCAGTCCCTGTCATGGCCTCATTTTTATTCTTGCTTTTGTCACATTCCAGAATGAATCCAAAAGGAACATGTTTTTCCTGAAGAGGTTGTTTTGTTCAATGATGGTTATGTCAAAAAAAAAAATCAGCTGACATGTATTCCCAGCTTTGCAGCAATTTTTAGAGATATAGGACACTTGTCAACTGTTTTGCTTTGACTTTTTCCTCTAGTTCATCTCAAGAAATAACTGTCTATGTTACCCAGGTGTAGCTTTGACTTATATATATATATATATATATATATATGTGTGTGTGTGTGTGTGTGTGTGTGTGTGTGTGTGTGTAAATTCATGCATTCATACTTATTTGTGTATGTACAAACAATATGTATAATGTAGTTTTAAAAACTTTGAAAGTATTTTGCTGTCTAGTTCTGGATGTATATCTCTGAAGAATCATACATCCACCTTTGATCTTCATAATTCAATTTTTATGCATGTTGCAAAACGAGAATATAAGCACTGCACCAATAATTATACATTTCACGTTTACATTTCATCGCCCATTAATTATACATTTTAAGGTCTTTGTCATGTAGGTTTTTGGAAAAGTTAAAAGGAATACTAAAAGTGAGTTACAGCTGCAGAGCACAGGACTAAATTTATGTAACAAAATGAAGTGAAGTGGTTTCATTCCACTCTTCCCCCAGTGTTGGTGACCATCTGTATGTGTGTGTTTCCCATGTTATCAGCTGCCCACTTCCGGGGACCTGTGGAGCTTATACATGGACTTTGAGCAAAAGTGTCTGGAGCCCTGGGAGCGCATTGTCCCCACCTTCAATTACAACCAGGAGATGCCCTTTTTTGAAATGTTGGTGCCAACCACTGACACAGTGCGGTACGGCTACCTGATGGAGAAGCTCCTGTCAGTGCACCAGTCCGTTCTCTTCACAGGCAGCACTGGAGTAGGGAAGGTAGGGCTGAGAAACACATGCCTTCTACAAGTGTTCACTTCAGTATTGGGCTATTATAAATCACTGGAATCCCTAAGAGTGGTGAACCCCAAAATTCTATTTATTAGGAGCTTTTCTTCGTTCCCTTTAATTATTTACCTGATGGTTTATTTCAAAATAATATTAGTAAAATAATGGCTTTGTATTTGTATTCTTTTCATGGATATCGTTGGGCAAATGGTATATTTTTCCAATCCGTATTTTTACTGTGAAATTATACGCTCTAATGCTAAATTGTCAATGATGCCAAGCACAAGGCCAAAGCAAGTGGCCCAGTCAAAGTCCTGTCTTCAATCCCATTGAGAATCCCTGGCACTGTTTCAAAATTGTGGTCTACAAGCATCATCAAGCCAACTTGAACAACTTACTGTAGGTTTGCCAAGGTGAATGGAGAAAAAAAAGCTCCAGAAAAGTGTGCAAAGCCAGTATATGCTTACCCCAAAAGACTGAAAGTGGATATTGCAGCAATCCAGGCAACGTTGCTATCTTTCAGTGGGTCTGAATACTTTTATGAGGCACTCAACTAAAATGGAGTTGCAATTATAATTTCTTTGAGCCTGGAAATTTACTCTAGTTTTTACAGTACTATATCCAACTGGATTAACACACCAGCCAGGAATGGATAAAAAATAAAAACTGTGAGCACAATATGTACAGTACATACTGTGGTGTCCACACATTATCAGGGGAATCATCACAGAGGTCTAGACACACTGCAACATTAGTTATTTTGCTTGGTATGTAATGGTTAATATACAGTTAAACCAGGTTTTTCCTCCTGTTCTATACCAGTCAGTAGTAGCTCGTGGCCTGCTGAACAGCATCCAGGAAAAGGCTGGGTATGTTCCTGTCTTCATCAACTTCTCTGCCCAGACCTCTTCTGCACGGACACAAGAAATCATTGAGTCCAAACTGGAGAAGAAACGGAAAAATATACTGGGTGAGGGAGAACCTCTGGCATATTTTCACAAATAGAAAATGTGTCAGCTCGATTTTCAAGAGCTGGCTGATTTTTAAAACACGTAGCACAAAGCCTCAACTAGTGAGTCAGCATCAAAGACTATACCAAGGAATTTGCACATGTAACAGTATATGATGAAAAATGTGTGGATATGACCAAATAGTAAAGAAATCTCATTTTTTGATTTTTCTAAACAATAGATCATTCTTAAAAGAATCATTACATTTTAAATACAGGGTAATTCAAAAAGAATTGAAGACATAAATTTCTTACTCAGAAACATAGTATACTGAACATTTGTAAGATTTGCAAGAAAACACTGAGCCAGTTTAAAAATAGCCTGCGTATTTGTATGATGCTTAGTTACTGAGTAGTAAATTTATGAAAGCATTCTTTTCGTTTTGAATGATGCTGTATGACTAAATATTACGCTTTTTACATGGGCAAAAAATACTTTATTTAACTAATGCCTTTGTCCAGGGCAAATTACAATCTTAGGTAATCAATTACACAATTTTTTACCCATTTATACAGCCAAGTATTCTTACTGGAGCAATTCAAAGTCCCCAAGGATACTACACCAGTATTCAAACCAGGAACCTTCGGTCGTATACAGTATAGTCATTCCTCGATTTATGTGCACTCATACAATTTTATTTTTCAATTTATGCACTAATCTGCTCGATTAATGGGCTCTGGCCAGGAAAATCATAAAAAAATGTTTTAAAAATTCCAACAAGTGATATTCAGGAAAGTTGGTTTGGGGGGTTTTCAGATGGGCTGGGAAGCATCATTATTTTCCCTGTAAGTAATAATTGGAATAGCTGTCTCATTTACTTGTTTTTGCACAACACTGACTTACAGGAACCAATTAAATGCCTAAATTGAGGCATTACTGTAGTTACAGATAGAATAACTTGACCCAGTTTTTTACCCAGAGTAGGGTCTCAGCGATCAAGAGCCTATCCTGGAAGCAACAGGCACAAGACTGTGATACTGCCTCAGGATGGGACAACAGTCCATTGCAGAACTTGACATGCATATATTTAAACAAACTATGTTTTGAGACATGTACTTGGTGACGGTGAGGGACTCAGAGACATGGTTGGGGAAAATCCCAGGTGTGGAGTTTATTTACAATGGTGCAAAGGCGCTTGAAGTTAAGACACAGTAGAATGATGAACACAATAATGCAATGAATAGGATTTACACATAGAAACTAGACAGCAATTTGGAATACAAAAGATTAGAAGTTTGATTCAGACATAGCCAGTAGGTTGATAGCAGCATAGGTAGCAGCAGGTCTCAAGATTCCACAGTGCTCGCTGCCAGAAAGCATCTACTAGTCCTGATTGTGTGAAGGTGTGCCAGGTTTACTAGGTTACTGTTTGTTGTTTGTTGTATTGCTACCAGGAGCTGTGACACTTGGGATGTGTTTCATATTTGTCTTGAGATATTGTTCCATGTTATGCTGGATATTTTTTTCCCAGACAGCACAAAAAAATGCCTAAAGTGCTCATTGCAGATATTGTTTGGCTGTAGTACTAGCACAGATTGCATCCAGGGCATTGAGAAGGGCAGCTGGGCACTGATCATGTGCTTTCTACCTTTCAGGTTCAGTTGCACTTCAGCATACATCTGTTTGATAATAGTGTCAATCACTGGTGAGCCTTTGTGAAAGCAGTAACATGATGGTTGCTGGTGTTACAGTTTAGTGCATTGACCCTGTCTTCATGTGATAGCTTCATCTATTTGTAATCTGGTGCTTTTTCCTGACTGTGTGAAACTGTTTTTGTGTGTTTTCTGTATGTCTAGGAAAATATTATTAACAGTCATGTCCCCTGGCTGTATTTCAGTCTAGTTTCACTGCTGCATATCTCTTTTTTTCCACCACATTTTCCTGCATATCACAAAGCGCCATTCCATTCACCATTTGGCATCTTCTATTAGCTCCCAATGATAACTTGGTCCATGACAAACTGATGCTTTGACTGCTTTAGGCTGCAGGGACATATTTCAGCATTAACCTCTACCTTAAAAACATACAGCATACAGGCACTCAGGATAGTAGACCTATTCCAGAGGGGCATTTTTTTGTGAATATAGTATCAACATACATTATGTACTATAATTGTGCACATCATAGTATTCTTAAATTCAGTTCAACAGACCCAGACTTTTGTTAATGCTGTAGCTAAAATAACTCATTTAGCTGCTGTGAGCGGCACACTTGTGTGCAGCATGGTCCATAATCATTGTACATATCATCTGGGATTCAAGTGGTGTAGTGAGTGAATGCTTACCCTGAAATAACATCCTCCTCTGTAAACGGGTAAATCACTGTCAGTATGATTAGATATCATAAGTCAACTTAGAGAAAAGTGTTATGAATAAGCTAATAATTATATCAAGTTCATTTGATTCTAGCTATTATACCATCCAGCTGATGAGTTGATAGCTATGGCTCATGTCCATAACTGTGTCAGCACAGACACAACTGTCACAATGCTTTTGACATCTCTTGTGTGTTGTATTTTAGGTACAAACATTTACATGTGCATTCTTATATGAAAGCTACCAGACAGTTAGAATGCTCTAAATAATTAAATTTCTTTACAGACTTCCATGTTGTTCAAGGCAGTCTAAAAATGTGCAACACATAAAATGGTCTCAACCAGTTAGATCATAATGTTTAAAAAGTTGCCCAGATTTTCCAAAAAATGTCACTAAGAAAAACAAGGTCTGAGCTGCTGCTTTTAGTTATTGTATTAAAAATGACTTTATAAGGAATGTAATGTGATGATGCACATAGTCCTGTCCAAGCTTGCAGTTCTATTAACAGACTTCAGATAACCTGGCAAATAATTTTGTAGGGTGACTTTTGTATTAAGCATGAAATGACATGAGTGACCTGAAAACAAGTGTTGCCTTAGTCCACATCAGTGGATAAATTTCCATTTATGTCATGCTTCTGTTGATGTAGGTGCCCCTGGCAACAAGAAAGTAGTGATATTTGTGGATGATCTGAACATGCCCAAGCTTGACAGTTATGGCTCTCAGCCGCCCATTGAGCTTCTTCGCCAGTTCCAGGACTTCCAGGGCTTCTATGACCGTGACAAGTTCTTCTGGAAGGAGATTCAGGTTAACTGCCTGCGCACTTCTGTGTACCAACATATTTTAGTTTGAACCATAGCACTAAAACATGTTCTCATCTGGGTGTACCTTTCTTTAGTTTACTTTCCCTTACACCTCATCCTCTACCAACTGCTATAGGATGTGACCATTTCGGCTGCCTGCGCACCCCCTGGAGGGGGCCGCAACCCTGTCACCCCACGCTTCATCCGCCACTTCAGCATGCTGTGTCTGCCCATGCCTTCAGAGCACTGCCTCAAGCAGATCTTCAAGGTTAGCAAAGCCTCCTGGCCCTGTCACCGGAACTTCTAATGATAACTTAGTCCATACCAAACTGATGCCTTGTCTGGTTTAGGGTGCAGGGACATATTTCAGCATCATCCTGTACCATAAGTTTACAGACACTTTTCCTCTTGGAAAGTTATAAAGGCAATAGGTATAGGTAGTAGAGGGTAGTTTGGAACTTGATCTCCATTTGTTATTGCCAATACAAAATTATATTTTGTTCATGCCATTTATTACCAGCTCACTAAGAATTTCCCATGGTTTGTTTCTGTACATCTGACTGGGAGTTCGTATTTTGATTCATCCAGTGCAGGTTTCCCTGCACCTAGTTGTCTCCCATTGAGTTCAGCTCTGCATACCCTTTGTGCATTATTTGTGCCCAAGACATTTTTCTGCAGTAGCTATAAACTTTGTAAGGGGTTTATAACTTTATTGCCAACTTGTTTGCAATGCCCACCTCATCTGACCTTTGAGGGTCAACTTTGTTCAAAAGGAATTTGGTATTGTTTTCACACCCCCTTACCCCTCAGGCCATACTGTCTGGGTTCCTGATGGACTTCCCGTTGGCAGTGAAACAGATGGCCAGCAGCATTGTGGATGCAGCTGTGGAAATCTACAACCGCATGAGCGTGGACTTGCTGCCCACACCTGCCAAGTCTCACTATGTGTTCAACCTACGGGACCTCTCCAAGTGTGTGCAGGGTATGGGCAGGAAAGCATTGTAGACAATTACTCATTCCTCATCCCGCTGTCACAACTTACCCACCAGAATCAAGCCCCAAGTGTGGGGCAGCCTGGGCCTGCAGAAGCCGGAGGGGGGTTTTTCACACCCTGACGCTTCTAATGCACGCTGGCAAAGAAGCAATGAAATGCTGATATACTGCGGAAATAGAAACGCTAAGAAGGAGTGACAGCCAACTTCTCCCCCAAACCCCGGCCCCCCCTCCCACCAGGAATGCTTCAGTGCGAGGCTAGCACTGTGCGAGAGCAGAACCACATCTTCCGTCTCTTCTGCCATGAGTGCCAGAGGGTGTTCCATGACCGGCTCATCAACAATGAGGACAAGATGTACTTCAACACCATGCTGTCTGATATGGCCAGTAAGTATTTGCCTGGCTTCTCTTCCCAAAAATTCATGTGGCCCATGATAATTTCCTTTATGTTCTCTCCATCCCTATGGCTATGCATTAAATGATATTGATCATTCAGTGCAGTTTTTGTCTCCTGCATTAAACATTCACCCTTGTTGAATTTCATAAGCAGTTTGCCCGCCATCTCCTATATAAACCCAATTTTTTTAAAATCTGTTTTATTTTTAGTCCTCACAGACTTTAAGTGGAACATATTTCTGTCAAATCAGCAATTTCTTCTTTTTTCTAGGCAGATATTTTGGATTCAATTTAGAACCCAGTTACTTTGTTGACAAGCCGATCATCTTTGGGGATTTCATTAAGGTAACAATGCCAGGTCATGGCATATTTGAAATTACATAATATTTAAGATAAAAAGGGGGCAGCAATCTGAAACTTAGTGGAAGAACATAATGCATTTGCACAGAAAAAAAACTCATCAGTAGCCTTCATCAGTGTGCTTGTACTTTACTTGTACTGTTCGGTGACATAAATGGTCTGTAGAACATATGACAGGTTATGACATTGTTATTAGACAGCAGCTCATTGAATCCAAAACCTGAATCATACACAATAAATCATGGGAAACAAGGACTATAAGTAAATTAAAAATGCAAAAATACCAATAAAGACACAATAATCCAAAAAAATAGAAACAAAATCAAAATAACTGATGAAGTGGTTGCTAAACACAGTGTGTGTGTGTAAAATGTCCCTTCATTTAGCTCATTTAGTGATATGGCATTTTAATCTCATACACATTTTCACAACACCTGAGAGGCATGAAATAGTCTTATAATAATGTCATTCTTATCTTTTTGCAGATTGGGGCTAATAAGGCAGACCGTATATATGAAGACCTGACAGACTTAGAGAAGATTCGCTCAGTTCTGCAGGATTACTTGGATGATTATAACATAACTAATGCCAAGGAGTCAAAATTGGTCTTTTTCCAGGATGCCATTGAACACATATCAAGGTCCTTCCAGTTTTTATTAGATAAAGATAGGTGTAAGAAGACATAGTGGCGATACAGTGCAGGCTTATTGTATGGGACCACATTTCCAGAGTGTGGCAACTAAACGTTTGGGACCATCTACTACTCGCCACCAGCTTTCTAAACAACATGATTCACCTTGTAGTTCTTCCCCAGTAGGAGGGCTAGTACTTATTCTTCAGTCTAGGGGCAAGATTTATATTCAGATATTTTCAGCCCAGAAAAAATTTCAGCCCAGTTGTGTAATTGTTTAGCTCTATGGCTGATGATGCAGATTAATTGTTGGGCTCGAAAATAAATGCTGTGGTATGGCCAAAATGTTGGAGAGTTGTGTTTGCATCTACTAATCTTTCTTTATTCACACATTTCATACTTTTGGCTAGCAAGGATAGGGTTAATGCATATGATAATAATCAGTGAATAGTAGCTTAAATGTAACGTATTACAAGTCAGTTATACTTAATGATAAATGTGCTGTGCAAGCAGGTCAGTTGAGTATATGCGTAAAGAATGGTTGCATCTTCTGAAGCAGATTACAATGGGCTTTTTCATTTGGGTCCAGGATTGCCCGCATGATCCGACAGGAACGCGGCAATGCCCTGCTGGTGGGCGTGGGTGGCACAGGGAAGCAGTCATTGACTCGTCTTGCAGCCCACATATGTGGCTATCGCTGCTTCCAGATTGAGCTCAGCCGTGGCTACAACTATGACAGCTTCCATGAGGATCTGCGTAAGCTCTACAGGATGGCTGGTGTGGAGGGCAAGGACACCGTCTTCCTCTTTACCGACACACAGGTGTGTGGGAGTGTTTTCATACACCACCCAGTTTCTATAAGAAAAGCGATGTTTAGGTCCTAGTGATATTGGAAGTGCCGGGCAATGAGGGGTTTTTTGCCCTTCAGTTGCTTTAACACTATCCTAAATCACAAAGAATGGTTTCAGATTTAAGAGCCAGCACCTCCCATCCTCCCGTCCACATTACAAAAGAGAGCGATCAAAAGTTCATATTCATACATTTCAATGTCAGTATATTAGTAATCCTTACTATTCTGATATATTATACTTCCTGCAAAGCCATAATTCAAAATTGATGTATTTAAGTTATTTAAAGAGCTTTTAATCCGTTTATTTTGCACTACATCATATTTTAAATATTGCAGTTTAAATTTGCCACAAGAATTACTTAAATAAGTAGATGGACAAAACCTAAATTGATCACAGCGGAAACTGTTTATGTGGCTGGTACAAAGTAAAATTGTGTTATGTAACTTGCCCACGGGGAACAATATTAGGCTCTTAGCCAAGGTATGGGCTTTCAGTCATTTCTATTCCAAAATAATTCAATGTTATGTATGAAAAATTTATTCAGATCAAATTTTGTTTATTGTGTTGAATTATAGGCCTTGAGTATCAATATAGTATTGCCAGTAAGGGCATCCAGGAGGCTGAAATGTACTAGTGACTGATGTCGTTTTGACTACTCTTGTCAGATTATAGTAGAAGAGTTCCTAGAGGACATCAACAACATGTTGAACTCAGGAGAGGTACCCAACCTGTTTGAGAAGGATGAGTTGGAGCAGGTTTTGGCAGCTATGCGGCCTAAAGCCAAGGAAGCTGGCATCTCCGAGGGCAACAGAGATGAGGTCAAGTTGCCATGTCCACCATTAAAAGCTATAACACTAATATACTGCCAAATATATTAAGTAGGCTTATAGGTTTTCCTCTGACTTGACATTGTGGTATCTGGTCTCACATTTTCTATATGCTCATGTGTGCAGATTTTCCAGTTCTTTATTACACGTGTGCGGGAGAAGCTGCACATAGTGCTGTGCATGAGCCCTGTGGGTGATGCCTTCCGCTCCCGTTGCCGTATGTTCCCATCGCTGGTCAACTGCTGCACCATTGACTGGTTCATCCAGGTTAGCTCTTCCTCTCACTGCACTCACTTGTCTCCTTGTTTGTTCCCGTTCTATTATATTTCCCTCCTTTTTGTGTCTCTCCTCATCAGTGTTTGGTCTGTAGGACTGTTCTCACCATATATGTACAAAATGTTATATTTTTCAGTGATTAATAATATTCAGTTTGAGTCTGACATTCTTATACACACACATTAGATTATATCAGATTATCATATATATAGCAGACTGAGAGGAGAGTTAAATGACCAAGAGAAATGAGATTAAAATTTTATTTAAAAACTTAATGGTAAACAGTGATATAAAAAGTTAATTAATGAAATGAAAAATCAGTATAGTAAAGTCAGAACAGTAAGACATCAACCAACCAGTGTCAACATCTGGAGTCTTATACTGTGTTTAAAAATGTAGATAAAGACACTTATTTAGCTTGTTAGCTAATGAACAGTTCACATCTTCTGCCCTATATAGAAAGAATTTCACTGAACCACAGCACTGATCATCACTGATACAACCTTGCTGACTTCTTACTTTGCACTTACTTTTTCACCCAAAGTTGTGCAGCTTTGTTCTCAGCTCCAACAAACAAATCTAATTAATCAGTTTTCAGGGACATGAAACTGATTACTTACTGAGACAAGTTAATTGTCCAACGCTGAAGTAGGGTATGAATCCCCCCACCCTCTAATCCAATGCATATGTACTAGGGAATTTCAAAAAAAGATTTTAAAAGGTTTATTTTTGGCTCATATTAGAAACTGCCTGATTAGTTCAAGCACAGTAGCTCCCTTCATGCACACATCCTTTTTTCCCCTCATCTCCACCATATATTAATTTATTCCTGCTAATGAGGAGCATGCTGTGTAATCTCTGCAAGTGGTGAGGAAGAGTTCACTGCCCGTGCCCTTCAGGGCCTCATGTCAGCTGGCCCAAGGAAGTCCTCTGAGTGGGAGGACTGTGGGAGTGGGCTTGATGGATGTCTGTGCCGTGGCTGACCCCAGGCCTCGTAATTACACATCTTCCACCCAGCCAGTCCCGTTCGGTGTTACTGCTCCTTTATTTTTATGTTAATGCCGTTCACTGTGTTCTATATTTCGTCTTGGGTGAACTGTGACATGAAAAGTGAGAGGAGTGGAGATAGGTTGTCAAATCACCATGCTCCCCTCTTGATATCAATTGTAGAGGTTTCACACACTAAATGTATTTGGGAAGTACTTGAAGTGTAATTTTTAGTGAAGTAGATCATTTTAATGTTTGAAATGTAATTTTTTTTGTGATTATGTAAAAAGTTCCTAACAAGCGTGCATACCACCAGCCGGAAGTGTCACTACAATTAAATGTTGCCTTTGGCAAATACAGTGAAAAGTATGACGTTTTAATATTTCAAACTTAATTTTTTGTAATTGCGTAAAAAGTCATTAACTGGCATGCATATCACCAGCTGGAAGTGTCACTGCAGTGAAAAGTTGCCTACCAGGTTGGAAGCAGTACAACCTATCTAGTGTATCTCCCTGTCTCCTCCATAGTGGCCCCGTGAGGCTTTGCTTTCTGTGTCACGCACCTTCTTCAAGAATGTGGAACTGGGTAGTGAGGAGATGAAAGAGCGCTTCTCTGAAATGTGCGTGGAGATTCATGTCAGTGTGACAGACATGGCAGACAGGTTCTATGCAGAGCTTCGGCGTCGTTACTACACCACACCTACTTCCTACCTGGAACTGATCAACTTATACCTAGCCATGCTGGGGGAGAAAAGGCAACAGCTGGTTGTGGTAAGTGAACCGTGGCATGGGCTAATGAAGCTTCTAACTAGGATGAGAAAAATATAATTGACTATAATTGACATATCCTTATACACACCCAACTATGGGATCCTATAAAGTATCCTGTAACATCCTTTTGGACCCTAGGCAAGGGACCGTGTGAAGAACGGGCTCATTAAACTACTGGAGACCAATGAGCTGGTTGACAAGATGAAGGTGGACCTCTCAGCTCTAGAGCCCTTGCTCAAGCAGAAGTCAATTGATGTTGGTGCCTTGATGGAGAAACTGGCAGTAGACCAAGAGAAGGCAGACCAGGTGTGTGTTTATGTTTGTATTTCTGTGTTGTTCAACTGTACGCCTATTTCTACATATGGTTTTTTGTGAGTCATATGGCCCCATACCAACATCTCATTATGCTGCCTCTTCAGGTACGCAAGGTGGTAATGGAGGATGAAGCTGTGGCCAAGGTGAAGGCTGAAGAAACACAGGCCATCGCAGATGATGCCCAGAGGGACTTGAATGAAGCCCTGCCTGCCCTGGACAGCGCCAACCGTGCGCTGGACTCCCTGGACAAAGCAGATATCTCCGAGATCCGCGTCTTCACCAAGCCACCTGACATGGTCATGACTGTGATGGAGGCTGTCGCTATTCTCCTCAATTCCAAGTCAGCGCCCTTACTGTTATCTTTTATGGTGTTTGTCCTGTCAATATCTTTACCTTTTTGTGGTTTTTGTAGTTTTATGTGGTTACAGATGATGCACAGCAATTAAAATATTTTTAAATATGTTTATCATGAATCATTGACATCCATAGTATAAGGTCTTCAGAGTGCTTTATAAAACACTTGATTTTGTCCCTTTAATCTCATGAAGTGATATCAGATGAGTATCAGATGCAGTAAAGCAGAACTCACTCAGTTATTGACTGCACTGTTTTCAATAAAAGTTGAAGCAGACATGAAACTTACATTTCCAGAGAACTCACATGTGAAGATTTTAGTCTGTTTCCTGCTGGCTGTAATAGATTGGTGTCATGCTCACAAGCAGCCTGTTAACAAAAGCAGAGACAATGACAACTGGCCTTTTGCCCTGTGGTGTGATTTGAGGGTGACAGTTGTGATGAGCAGGTTGAGATACATTAGTGTGTTGCTGGAGGTTGTCAGCACCATTTGTTATTACAAATATGAATTTTATTAATGTCGGTTTACTTTAGCTAAAATCCTGCTGGAAAGGCAAATGCCCCACATTAAGTCAATTATTCATGACCCATTACCATAGTTTTAGTTTAGGTTAGTGCAGCTTTCCAAGTCTGTCATCTGGCAATAATCACAACTGTTTCACAGTCTGCCAGTGCAATTTACTGCCTCTTGGTTCCCTCGCCCACAGACCAGACTGGGCAAGTGCCAAGCAGCTGCTGGGGGACTCCAACTTCCTAAAGCGTCTGATGGAGTATGACAAGGACAACATTCGGCCACAGATTCTACAGAAGCTCCAGAAATATGTCAACAATCCTGACTTTGTGCCAGAAAAAGTGGAGAAGGTGTCAAAGGCCTGCCGCTCTATGTGCATGTGGGTTCGAGCTATGGACCTCTACTCCAGAGTACTCAAGGAAGTGGGACCAAAGCGGCAGAAGCTGGCTGCCGCACAGGTAAGTACGATTCCAGTATCTGTAACTCTGGACAGGACAGGACAGGAGGTGAAGTCTAGATTCAGATGTGCTTTATGACTGATAAGAGATATACTTTTATTTATTCATTTATTTGATGCTTTTGTTGAAGGTAACTTTCAATGTTTGTCATACTATATTAAACTGCCTACAATGTTTTACCTTTTTATACAGCTTGGTAATTTATCATTGTTTTAACTAATTTTTACCTTTGTGGGAATGGGAATTCTAGACACTGGTCCCTTTACTACAAGGCAGTGCCTCTTAATCTGCTAGAACTGATAACACTACTAAACCTGAAACAACGGATTACTCAGCAAATGGTTAAATATTTTACATTAAATATTGCTTTGGATTAAAGCACAAACTAACAAAATGCAGTAAGAATGATAAGACTTTAAATCAAAGCATCTCCCCTCCTTTGTGTAGGCCGAGCTGGATGTGACTATGTCCACCCTGAGAGAGAAGCAGAAGAAGCTACAGGAGGTAGAGGGCCATATTAAAATTCTGCAGGAACAGTTTAGCAACAGCGTGGCTGAGAAGGAGAGTTTAGGTAAGGTCTTCAGCAGCCAGCTGAAGGTTTTATGCCCTGTTCAACCTTAGCTTTTTTACTGAGCTTAGTGCAAAATATACAGGTCCACAGACCAAAGGTTATATAATCTCAGACTAATCAACTGCAGTTATAGAGGGATGAACCTAGTGGGTTTTCCAGTTTTCCAATTCTCTATAAACTACAAAATTTAAGCAGGTCTGACCTAAGGTGTACTCTTGGGCATACAAAAATAGAAATGATAGTTCCTTTCAAACCTTTGTTCTGTTTATAAAAGTAAATATGGTTATATTTGGTCAGTGATCCCTTTCTGATCAAACTTCATCTAGTGTGTGTGTGTGTGTGTGTGTGTGTGTTTCCCTGTTGTCAGCGGAGACCATGGCACTGACGGAGGCGCGCCTTGGCCGGTCTGGTAAATTGACAGCAGCCTTAGGAGATGAGCAGGTGCGCTGGCAGGAGAGCGTTGCCACTTTCGAGCAAGAGATTAATGATGTCATAGGCAATGTCTTCATCGCAGCAGCCTGTGTTGCCTATTATGGGGCCTTCACTGCTCAGTACCGCCAGCTGGTAAGAGATTTATCAAAGCAGATTTGTCACCAGCTGTGTGTATGGGGCTCTATGTTGCACCCCATTAATAGTTGCTGTAAAAAATCTGTTTCAGTGACTGCATTTGTGTCACCCCTCAGCTCATAGACCAGTGGACATCCCGCTGCCAGGATCTAGGCATCCCCATCAGTTCTGGCTTCAGCCTGGTTAGCATTCTGGGGGACCCATACCAGATCCGCCAGTGGAATGCTGAAGGACTACCCCGAGACATTGTATCCACTGAGAATGGCATCCTAGTAACACGCGGTCACCGCTGGCCCCTTATGATTGACCCCCAGGACCAGGTAACAGCTCCTCTGTGATAATTGCTGAATGTTTGTCTGTACCTCTTAGCAAAACCCTAGACTCCTTTTCCTCTTCCCATATCTGCTTCTTTATTTTAGTCAGTATTTGGCTTAATCTACACAATTTTTTGTAAATTCTTTCATACAGCTTAAATGGCTTTCTGCACTTACTCTCCATGTGCTTAATAAATATGACTTTTTTGGTGTTCTGCACTTGTAACTACATGACTGGCCATTTCACAAATGTTGAATGTGCAATAAGAGCAATTTGCTTTGTTGTCCGTATGTAACTGAGGAGAAGTCTGTACATTCCTCTAGTGTGCTGTCTTTCAGTACTCAGTCTTTCTGATGTTTTGTTGTGGAAATAACCTGTCGTATCAAACGTGTTACTGTAGCAACATACGAAGAGGACTGCAGTACTGTAGCAAGGTAGAGGGCATCTGTAGTCAGTGTCTGGGGTTAGAATGTGTTTACTGCTTAGTTTGTGCTTTTGCTAACCCCCCATTCCACCAACAGCCCCCCCCCCCCCAGAATGGCACAGACAATAAAGATGGGATTTTATCTCCTGAACACAGAAACTGCTGGGAAACAGTTATAATGAGGAAGGGGCTTGGCTCTCTGCAGTTCGTGTCCCTCTTGCTGCCCTTAATATTATAAAAGAGAAGCTGAACTTTAGTGCACCATGGGGCCTGATTTTTTTTTTTAAGTTATGTAAGGCTGTTCCTGTTACATGATGCCAGGCATGTGTATGGTTCGTCACAAAACTCATACACATGCCTGGCATCATGTGACAGGAACAGCCTTACAAACCACACACATGCATGTTTATACCAAATAAGGCCTTAAAATCTATTATTATTCATTTTGTTGGAGGAAAATGCAAGTGGCTTGTAGTTTCACTTAAAATGCAGACCCCTTATTCTGCAATTACAGCAGCTTTACGGTTGAACCAACATGCTGGTAGTGTGTAAAAAATATGGTTCTCCTCACTTTAGATGTTATCAACATTTATCTTTGTTTTTTGGAGAGACCCCTGGGAGGCATGTTTCGAAGGCCTACTTCAAAGCATTAAACCAGAGTGTAATTGGGCAGAAAAATGTTTTGCATCAAAACATGAAAAAATTATTTTCATCAGTGACCCAGTAAGCACTGTATTATTTAGTAAATCCTGTCTGGCAGTCCTGTGCTCACATAATCACATAATTGCTTGCATTACATCATTTTCTGTGTCATGGATTGTTTGGACTGAACTCTTCTCTTCCTGCAGTTGGGGTCTGCAGGTAGGGGTGAGGTTAAATCAACGTTGGGCTATTAGAGGTTTATAGTTTCTTTGACTGCTCTGCTCTGAGTTTCTAGCTACCATCACATTCTTTACCTCACTGGGCCTTTGAGTCTATTTGCCATATAATGCAGTAACATCCTGATGTTTCTTGTTTGGTGCTGTCCTTGATATACTTAAAACCGGTCTGTTGTAATGCTTTTCAAATGACATTTCACAAGACTCAACTGAATTACACCAAGTAATGGATAATTTACTTTTCCATATTTTTATGTCAATATCTTAATTGATTTTTAATAATAATAAAGCTCACCCATCCACAGATCTCATTAAATTTTTTCAATGCTGTCTTCATCTTCCATTACAACTAGGGTAACTTCTATGTCTTTGACTTCCCATGCTGATTGTCCAGAACAAAATAATATGTTTTATTCTTCTTCTGAAGGTTCTGGTCATCTATTATTTAGCAGCAATAAAAATAAATATTTGTTAATATTTTGTTTTGTGTACCCTTGACTTACTGCCTGCTTGTAGGAAATTGAATTTTCCATGGATGAGAGTTGGCACCTTCTCTCTAGTCAACTGCTTGTGTTGTTCATATAGCCTATCCTTGTTTTAGCGTGACCAGTTCTCTTATTCTGCAGGCAAACCGCTGGATACGCTCCAAGGAGGCGCACAATGGCCTGAAAGTGATCAAGCTGACAGATGCAGGGTTCCTTCGCACGCTAGAGACTGCTGTTCGCCTGGGTATGCCTGTTCTCCTAGAGGAGGTACAGTTCATTTCTTACCTTCCTTTAGAGACAGCATATAACAAATATAAAATACCATCACGGATGGATTTTGTAGTGTTACTGGGAATTACTTTAGGCACTGTGAACAGGGACACTTGGCCAAAAAAGGTGAAAATCAATATGTCATGTTCAGGCTACTTTATACTTTATCTGTCAAGCAAACGACTTTCAGTACTTTATTTATTATCAGAGATTTTGCATGACATGCAGTTTGTACTGTTGGACATTGTATTGTTGTGAAAATAATTCAGAGTTACTATGAATGTGCTTAGAACAAAGGCTCAGTTGAGGCACAGTTCATACACCACTTCAACGTGCTCTCAGTCTTCCTAGCATTGTGTGTTGTCCTTGGTGCATAGCTTAAGGAGACCCTTGACCCAGCACTGGAGCCCATTTTGCTGAAGCAGACCTTTGTGTCAGGTGGGCGCACACTGATCCGCTTGGGAGATTCTGACATTGACTATGACAAGAACTTCCGCTTTTACATGACTACTAAGATGGCCAACCCCCATTACCTTCCAGAGGTATGTGTCAGTCGTCGTCCTCCTTCCACTGGTATAACAGCTGTTTTAGTTCTCCTGATAAATCCACCCACTTGTAATTATCTGCACCATTAAAACTGCCACAGTTCAAAGATATGTTTTGAGTAAACGGGTGAGTCCAAATTGTGCTTAGTTTGTCACTGTGTCTTAATATTTGTCTGTGGCTACATTTTGCTGCCCTTGCATCCCATCAGCTCAGCTTTTTGCTGAGTGATTCTGGGATAGGTTGTCGACTGCTGTGACCCTGATTTAGGTGTTGGGGTAATGATAGTTGGTAGTGAATTATAGGCATATAGGAAAATATTGCACTTGTTCAAACATTTGTTCTTCTGTCACTGGAGCTGACAGATTTAAGAACAGCAGTGGAGTCTTGGGTTACCGATTTTGTCTGGCAGTCTATGGGCCAACATTCAAATGAACTAATGGTTAAATATAATTATAATTATTTACTTGTACACAGTTGATAACCACCTGTCCTGGATAGTGTGATAATAATTAGATCAGCTGAAATGCTGAAATGACTCCAGTCTGTTCTGCTGTAACACTGTAAACATGTAAAAGTTCAATGTTGTGTTTTGATGTTACTTTATAAGAATATTTTCAAAAAACCTTCTTCAACAATCAGTTGTACAGCCCTAAAAAACGTTCAGTACCTATTTAAACATTTTGCGTCATTTTCATCCCTTTTGACCTCGTAATTTTTCTTGTGTTACTGAAAAAATGTCTTCTCTTAATAGAAATAGGGCTTACCATAGTTAAGACTTAGAAAATGTTAGTTTGGGGTTTGTTTGATATAGTTTAATTTCCATTAATGTAATTTATAATACTGGATTTATAGTACTGTGGCATGTTTCCATGCTTTCTGTAGGTGTGCATAAAGGTAACCATCATCAACTTTACTGTGACTAAATCAGGCCTGGAGGACCAGTTGCTCAGGTGTGCAGTTCAGTCATTTTACTCCTTGTGTTCTCCTATTCCTCCATTTTTCCATTTAACACTTTCTAAATATGCTTTCTTTGTATAAATTTTCCATATAATTTAGTGATTACATATTTTCAATAAATAAGTAGAATGTATTCAAATGTAAAAAAGTAGAAGTGAATATTAAGCAAGCATAGCACTTCTATTTTTTCTGTCATCTTTGTTTCATGAATTTGGGGCACACATTTTTTTTAGACATTTACTGTTTTATCACATAATTTCTGAACATAATCCTGTTCTATATGGCTGCACATTGCTGTTGAGATGTACATGTGCTGGTGTATGATGGGAAGATGATGCTTGTCAGTTAAAAGAGCCATGTTGCCTCTCCCACCACCATGCCCCACAGTGATGTGGTCCGACTGGAACGCCCTGATCTGGAAGAGCAACGCAACCAGTTGATTGTGCAGATCAATGCTGACCGCAACCAGCTAAAGGCCATTGAGGACCGCATCCTCAAGCTGCTTTTCACTTCAGAGGGCAACATCTTGGACAATGAAGAGTTGGTGCAAACATTGCAGGAGTCTAAGGTCTGACCACAGGGGAGGAGCAACAGTAGCAACCTTTCTCTTCTCTTCTCTTCTCTTCTCTTCTCTTCTCTTCTCTTCTCTTCTCTTCTCTTCTCTTCTCTTCTCTTCCTCTGTGTTGAGGGTCTATTTGTTATTAACCCTGCAGAACCTCAGTGTTGTAAACACCAAAGTAAATTTTGGGGAAGTTTTTTCAGAGTGACAATGTCTTGAAAACTGATATCATGAACATCTGAATCACAAAACATGAGCATGATACTGGGAAATGTGTGGATGGAACAATACATTAAGTTGATAATGTCAAAATTAGACCTCATTTTGGGTGTCATAACCGTACATTAGTTGTTTCATGATCTAAAACAGCAGGAGAAAGTGACTGTCCTCAGTTAAGACAAGGACCTACCTGTTGGCAAAAATTTCTATTCAATTGGTGTATGTTTATATTCCTCCTTTTGCAGGTCACATCAGAAGCTATTAAAACACGATTAATGGAGGCAGAGGCTACAGAGCTGATGATCAATGCTGCAAGGGAGAAGTACCGCCCAGTGGCCACCCGTGGTTCTGTCATGTACTTTGTCATCGCCAGCCTCTCAGAGATAGACCCCATGTACCAGTTTTCCCTCAAGTACTTCAAACAAGTGAGAAGACACATCAAGTACTGTAGCATCATCGCTAAGACAGCACGCACATAACCAAAAAACTGAAGACATAGAACCCCACTGTGCCACTGAGCAGGAGACGATTTAGTATAATATAACTGTCCAGATAAATATTGGTCGACTCTTTTCATTTTAGATAGGTTTACAAAGAAAAAATCCACAGCCACCAAAAGCCTGAATATTTTGGTTATTTTATCTATAATAAAGCAAAAAATGTTTTTCTCCCACATTCACACTTAGATATATCCATTTTCTTCATGTCACAATGAAAAATGTTGATATCATATGTCCGTCGATCTCCAGTTGTTCAACACTACCATCGAGACGTCAGAGAGGAACAGTGACCTGGATGTCAGGCTGCAAATTCTGCTGGACCAGACACTGCTCGCTGCTTACACCAGTGTGTCTCGTGGGCTGTTTGAGCGCCATAAGGCTGTCTACAGCTTCCTGCTGTGTGTTGAAATCATGCGCCAGCGGGGCGAAGTGTCTGATGCCGAGTGGCAGTATTTCCTCCGGGGAACGGCGGGCATGGAAAAGGTCAGTATTATTGTTTCACAGCCAAAGGCAGCCATTCTCTAGCTAATCACAGATCAGTGCCTTCTGGATCTGTACTCTCCACCTGAAAAGTATGAGCAGAGTTCATATGTGGCTTAAATTAGATCTCTTTTCTGCTTTTTAAATATTGGAGTTAGTGTTATCCATTAGGTAAACTATTGGTGCTTTATGTGCCTGCTGTTCTCAGTGTCAGACACCCACTACCTGGAGGACAGAGTGAAATTCAGAATCCATGTTGATGTGTCATATATGTGAAAATCAGGCACTTACAGCATTATCTCTCACTTGGTTCTCAGAGCTGTGCAAGCCATGCTAGCTACTCTTTGTCCCAGGTGATATGACACAAAAATGAAAATGCTTTCCTGATCTTGAACTGGTTCACCTAAGTTGCTTTAAGAAAAATGACACGGTACATTTAAAATGGTAAATATTTTAAGTAGATGAGTATATAACCTCAACACTAAAAAGTGTCAGTTAAATTAATAATAAAAAGTATAGTAGGTCAGAAAAACAAAAATACACGGTATCCATCCATCCATTCATACATCATTATCACTCATTTCTGTATCTATGTCAGGGCTGTGAATTCCTGAGTGCCAGACCACACAGCCAGACAGATAGATAGATAGATAGATAGATGAAAAAGAAAGAAGAATGAAGAGGTTATAAATGGAAAGGCACATGTCTTTGGACAGTGGGAGGAAACCAGAGAATTAGGCAGAAGCAAGCACAGACACAAGGAGAACCTACAAACTTCACTCAAACCCTGCTGCCCTCTGCTGCCTGTGTAGCTGGTAGAAGCAGAAATTCACAATATATTTTATGTATATTGCCTTAAGGATGAGACTGACATTATGGATGACATGACTGAGCTGCCACTAGAATGCAGTGTAGCTCACCTTCAGATAGAGGCTACAGACTGCACTGTGGAAGAGAGGGACAGGGGTCACTCGGGAGCTCTGTTGTTAAAGACTGTCTAACAGAATACTGTCTCACAAGAGACAGTTCCCCTGCATGTGGTGAGAGCAGCTCTGCCACATGCGATGCTTGTCAAGGTTTGCTCTTGTTCCCGTAGGCCACAACAACAACAGGTGCTCAGGCATGACTCCCTCTTGGATGAGTCACCTAGGTCACCCATCCAGGAAAGTGTGAAAGAAAAATTGTCATTTTATTTGAAGTTGTCCAGTGCTGGGTGCCCTTGGTTTAAAATGTGTGAAATGCTGTTATTTGGAATATTTGATATTTGTAGTCACCCTGGGAATTGTCAATGCCATCTCACCCACTTCATCCCCTCCTCCCACCATGTAGGAGCATACAATGAAGCCGAATGTTCCCTGGCTTTCAGACTTCACTTGGCAGACTTGCTGTGACCTGGAGGACATAATACCCTGCTTTAGTGGCATGAAGAAGGATGTCGTATCCACACACATTGCTATCTCTCTCGGTAAATCTATTTATCGCAGGCAGAGCTTTGCAGGGGTCCGAATGGTTAAAGAACATTGATTTGTAGACAAGACATTTTCAGTTCAAATCACTAGGGGGGCCCTCTACCAAGTAATCTACTTGCTAAGAAGACGCTTTTTGTGCTGCTGGTCCACTGTTACGTGCCATGTGTTATCTGTTGAGGTGCACAGCTGTTAGCAGGCAGTAAACACCCTATTTGTCACTGCTCAGGGTCCCTAGAAGTAGCTCTAAATCCAAAGACATGGGAAGGCTACATCACGGAGCAGAAGGAGGAGGAAGAAGAGCAGGAGCAGGAGGAGAAGGAGGAGGAGGAGAAGGAAAAGGAGGAGGAATTAAAAGAAGATCCTGATCAAGATCGTTCAGATGTTGACAGGTCCCACTGGAACCAAAGTCTTGGCAATTTCCAGAAGCTCCTCCTCATTAGGAGCTTCTTAGAAGAAAAGGTGACACTCCTCAGTAATGGCATCTCATGACAGCACACTATGTAATATTCCTGTGGCTTTACAAGTCACCATTTAACCTGTACAATGCATTGCCTGTAGTGTGTGTGTGTGTGTGTGTNCTCCTCATTAGGAGCTTCTTAGAAGAAAAGGTGACACTCCTCAGTAATGGCATCTCATGACAGCACACTATGTAATATTCCTGTGGCTTTACAAGTCACCATTTAACCTGTACAATGCATTGCCTGTAGTGTGTGTGTGTGTTTTGTCACCGTGGGATGGACTACTGTCTGATCTAGGGGCTGTTTAATAGCCTGGTGCCCTCTGCTTCTGGGATAGGCTTTGGGCCTCCTCAGAATAAGTGGATGATGGATGTATAACAGGTTTTAATTGCAGGGACTGCATTAAGCTTTATTTTTTTGAATATGGACTGCTCTTGAAGGTGTGTATCCCAAAACTTGTTGAAGTATGTCGAAGTGTGTTATGTTACTTTATGTCAGCAGGTCAGCGGATGTCAGGCTATGGTGTAATTTCACTCCCATCACTTTCTCTGTATATGGAAATGGATGCTTTGAGGCTTTCACTCTTCCTGCAGCATAAAAGCTGCCCTTTTGGTAACTGGAGAAAAATGCTTATTAATTTATAACAAAAATGCTGCACAATCACTAACCTTATAACCTTACAGATATTTAAACAGCTTACCTAATGCATGCATTGGACAGATATTAACATTTAAAAAATATTTACTGGGTGAAAATATTTGTTTATTAAATTGATTCAATTATATGATTTAATAATGTGTAGTCTCAGCTTGTATAGATGGTCATATTTGTTTACAGAGTCTACATAATAGATTCCCAATAATTTCTTTTCTGTTTTTCTAGTTTTAGTCACATTAATACTTAATCCGTGTGATTACAGATTTGTGCATTTATGCATGACCGTTTTGTTTTTTGAGTTCATGCTCTATTTATTTGCATACATTTGGCTGTAGTCAGTGTCTTTGTGTGTATCTGTTGGCATGCTCTAATAATTTTGGAAAGTGTTAGTGCTCCTCTGTGTATGTTTTTTGCTCCACTGGTCTTTTTTTGATCTTGGCATGTTTTAATATTGTCCAATTTAAAGTCCAGGGAGCCATATTCTACATATTGCTTGTAACACAGAACAGAATGGAACATGTTTCTATAGTATTTGCAGGTTCTGCAAGATCAAACATTTCCATGTGCCATAAAAGATCACTTCAAAACTATCATTTTCACATCACTCTGTACTGCAGCACTGGCTGTTCCATAAATTACGTCAGTGTCACTTCATAAACCTTAATACACTATCCTGAGTTATGACCAAATATAAGAATGATTTTTGCCATTTATGTTTATCATACAAAAGCCAAGCGTAGGATAATTTTCCTATTCATTCATTTAAGTGATACACCTAAAATTTCTAGCAGATGCTTCTCTGGAATGCTGTCACATCCCATAATGCCCCACTCTCAAAGTAATACTATGACATTACGTCTCCGATTTTTGAGATTTCAGCATAGCTAATTTTCAGGAATGCATTATGCTTGTAAGTTGGGTGGATACCTATTTTACTACTGCTACGACAGTAATTGTGTACACGTTCTATGTTTGAGAGGTTTTCACCTTCCTCCCCTTGTGTCCATACACAGGTGGTCTTCGCAGTGACGGAGTTTGTCATCGTCAGCTTGGGGAAGCAGTTTGTGGAAAACCCACCTGTCGACTTGGCAACCCTTTACAGCAACATGTCTCCCACCACACCGCTGGTGTTCATACTCAGCACTGGGTCTGACCCCATGGGGGCCTTCCAGAGATTTGCCAAAGAGAAAAACTACCTTGATAAGTAAAGTTGAAAAATGAAGGAATATATTTAACAATAACCAATTAGTTGCAGGAGATCATATGCAGGCCTTTGCTATAGTTTGTCTGGTCTTCCTATTCCTCAGAGTGGAGTCTATATCCCTGGGCCAAGGACAAGGCCCCATAGCGGAGAAGATGATTCTGGAGGCGCTAAAAACAGGCAGCTGGATCTTCCTGCAGAACTGCCACCTGGCTGTGTCCTGGATGTTGGCCATGGAAGAGCTCATTAAGACCTTCTCAGAGCCCAGTTAGTCCATCTCCTTCCACAGCCTTTACAGCCCATCCCATTGCTCTTTCATTAGATGATGCCAACATGCTGTGCTTTATTATTGTTGTTCATTTGTTTTTAGCTGATACCTTTGCATAAGGTGACTTACTATGCTAAACACACAATATAAGACTCCTGAAGTCTAACACACACACACACACACACACACACACACACACACACACAGAATACTTATTTGTGAGTAATCCTCACAATGAGATATTGCTGGAGAAAACTGGTATTTGGTGATACATGTTAAAGCTCCTAGTCTACCCAACCAAACCTCAGTTCAATCCCCACTCCCCAGTCTGGAGTTCACGTTCTCCCAATTCTCACATGAGTTCTCAGCCTGCAGGCCAAGGCCATGTGTTTCCAGAGAATCTGTAACACATTTGCCTTACTGTGTCTGTTTGTGTGTGTATGTGAGGTGAGGTGAGGTGAGGTGAAAGAAGTATTTTAGTAGTTGTGGCTACAGAGAAGAAAAAGTGGTTCAAGTTGAGTTTTTTGCAGTTGCCCTCCAAGGCAGCTCATGTGTCTTATTATGTTTCATCTTTTTCTGTACAAATTTCTGCATGCTTTGCATGTTTATATTGGGAATGTGTTTAGTACTGCACACATTTCTTTGGTTTACATGTGCTGCTTAGGGTATGTGAGGTATTCTGAGTATACACACCTTTGGAACATAATGTGTCAATTGTTATGCTTTTATGTACTGCAGTTACATAATTATTTCAGTAAACACATCTGTTCATTTTTTTCCAGGTACTACCATCCACAAAAATTTCAGGTTGTTTTTGAGCTCCATGCCAACTAAAGTGTTCCCTGTTACTGTTCTTCAGAATTCTGTCAAGGTATTGGTCAGTGTATTTATAACCTACTGTTATGGTCTCTGATATCATTCTTCAGCTCTCAGTCAGTTCATACCTGTAGCAGTATGCCTACTGAACTGGCCCAGTAATGATACTCTGAAGGTACCAAAAGGTAGTGTCTGGGTGAAAAAAGCATTATGAGGAATGAGAGCAACCTGCTGTCCATTTTGTGCAAATACCCTGAAACAACATTAGAATTAGCTTGTTTAGGATTGTGATGTGTTGTGTAGATTTGTGATTAGATTTCACAGTGAAAGGACATTTAGGCTCTACCTGGTCCTTTTAAGAAGTGCCTTAATTTTTATTTACCAGCACACTATGGGTGAAAGACAACCATCACTAATTTGAATTTATTTACTTTTCACAGAGATCAGTGTTCTCCTTTTTAATACAGTAAATCCTTGATTTATCAGACCACAATTTAACAGATTACAGATTTAACAGATATAATTCTGTGATTTGTACATCAGTATTTCCCCATTATTTTGGTACGTCTCCATAATAGCCTGGTTGATACATTCAAAATATGCTTCACTCTTGGTTTGAACTTGGTTTCATATACATGCTTTTTAATGAACATTGCAATGTAATGGACATTTGGCAATATTGGACACGCCTTCTACAAATTAGTTCATTATGATTGATACCATCTAATCTAAGTGCATAACTTACAATTTAGTGGTTGAGAAATCAGGGCAAAGAAATCAGTGATAATTAGTAAAGCCATTTTGTACTTCCAGGTGACCAATGAGCCCCCAAAAGGCCTACGTGCCAATGTACGGAGGGCTTTCACCGAGATCACCAACAGCTTTTTTGAGGAGCACATCCTGGGCAGACAATGGAGGAAGATAATCTTTGGAGTGTGCTTCTTTCATGCCATCGTTCAGGTACATCCAGGATCTGGTGTGGCTATTGTCCTTTTCTTTCATCTTCTCAAGATGCAATTTAAAAAAAAAAAAAACACGCAATTGAACATATTGCAAAACGATTTGAAAAGAACAGAGCTAATGCAGCTGCAGTTTAAGTGCAGTGTATGATATTCACTTATATGGTTCCTCTGATATTATCAGATGCCAACATTCTTGTCCCTACTAGCTGTCATTTTTCTTGAATGATATGTGTGCTTCTATACCTCTTTATGCCCTGTATGCAGCTCTCAAAGAAAATATCCACCTTTTGACTGTAGAATGGCTTACACATTTTACATATCCTCGTCACCACTGGGGTTGCTCCTGGGAACAACTGAGAGTGACAGCTCTTTGTCCTCTAACTCCTAACTGCAGGAGCGCAAGAAGTTTGGCCCTCTGGGCTGGAATATTGGATATGAGTTCAGTGACAGCGACAGGGAGTGTGCTCTGCTCAACCTGAACCTGTACTGCCAGGCAGGAAGTGTCCCGTGGGATGCACTCACTTACATCACTGGTGAGGCTGTCGTACGACAACGGCTGCATTATTAACGTCTATAACTGGGTGGCGTGTCTGCACTGTGTCCTCTGTCAGGCAACAGCCTGTCACTCCATTTGGACTCAAATGGCGAAGCTGTGGAGCAAAACCACATACACTGTACTTGTAACAGCAGAATTCTAGAATACTCCAGGTCAAATCACCTACAAATGTCCTTTAAAACAGATTAATATAAGTAGTTAAATTTTGATCGATAAAGCTATAACATGTCAGATGGTTTAACATACACCATCTTATAATGTTCAATACTGTAACATAACACTTACTGTATACAATAATATATCTAGTGCTGCCTTTACTCTGTACATGTTATGCACTTTTACTGTCATGTGTAAGTATGGTTTTTTTCATTTGCATAATTTTTTAAAATTAATTTACTATAGAAGGACACAAAGCTAGACTGATTTTTTTTTTCCTCAAACGAAGCATATAGTCCATCTTCTTCCTCCCAGTTCAGCAAGGTGGGAAGAAGGAGGTTGGCTGCTATTCAGGAGGTCTCCACTTGACTCTGTCCCTCCTGCTGTCTTGTAGGGGAAATCACATATGGTGGCAGGGTGACAGACGCCTGGGACCAGCGCTGCCTCCGAACGATCCTCAAGCGCTTCTTCTCCCCTGCCACACTGGAGGACGGTCACAGCTACTCATCGTCAGGTAAGTCCCCTGCCAGATCACTGTGTGGGCACCACTGGGCTGTCAACAACATGGGGTTTACTAAAGCTATTCAGAGCTGGTTGGTCAGCAAAAGGCTTTAGTAAGGTGGTGATATGAAACCCTGAAGACGTTGATTTTTCAGCCATGTATAGGCAATATTTACAAATGCTAGGTTAACAATGCATTTGAAACTCTCAGGAAAGAGTGAAGACTAGCGAAGGTGTTGTGACACAGAATCACAGAGTGCTGCGAGATTCTCAGGTGCAGTACAATGTGGATGCTTGCCACTGTTGCATTTACACAGATCCATTGAGTGCACTTTTGAGTGAGGCTTACCAGTAAGGGCCTAGGTGTGACCACATTATTAACTTTCTTTTACTAAAAACAACCCCAGTGATTGGATCCATCTCACTTACTGTCCAAGGGCACGTTTAGAAAAAGTATTTCTTAAATTGATGAACAGAAGCAGCATTACTCAGTACTCTCAGTGGTTATTATCAGCATAGTACACCTGTTTGCAAGGATGAATAAGTCTTTTGTCAGCTGAAAAAATGCCATGTC
The DNA here is from genome assembly GCA_900497675.1 of Arapaima gigas. Classification (NCBI taxonomy): domain Eukaryota; kingdom Metazoa; phylum Chordata; class Actinopteri; order Osteoglossiformes; family Osteoglossidae; genus Arapaima; species Arapaima gigas. Next base: position 447,105 of record UFQX01000092.1, on the reverse strand, counting down.
TGGTGACATTTTCCTCCTGTTCTTTCCATGCTGTGTCGGGGCAGACACACAATCTGGCTCAGCCAAGCAATGACAACAGGTGACACACACAGTGCTGGGAACAATAATTACTGTCTGTTGTGAACCAGTTTTTTATTTGTTTATATTACCACCTTACATGTTTACTTGGAGAGCCAGAAAACTTTCTAACACCCACACTGAATTGTGCCCTGACATGAGATGCTCTTGACCCTAACCTGTTTCAGTTTCAGATTAATTTTAGATTGTAATTCCTTCACACTTAACATGTTCAAATAAATCAGAGGTGAGTGAATTCTATAGGAAAGGTTAGCTTTTCTCCTATAATCACAGGGTATTTACAGGCAGATATAATATTTTCAGTAGACAAAGAGTTATGTGTGTTGGCAGTGAAGATATAGAAGCCCTTTATCACTAATTCACCAGCCATTGGGTGTCTTACTTCAGTGGCACTAATGCTGTGGATCTGATGGTTTGAAACCCTTTTCAAGAGACATCCAGACTAGCTGTTACACTATAGTCCGAGCTGACAGAAAAAACCACCATAGCCCCACTAAGGTTTGACATCCCTCTCAATTCAGGGAACACATTTTTACATGCTTGACTTCACCTTCTAATATAGGCACAGCTTTCCTAACCTGAACAATTGCTTTATTTTCATAAAATTACCTGTTAGCTATTGAATATATGCATGAGGCCCTTGCGATCTATATTTTCACTCTAATTTATTCATGTCTTAACTGCTGGCACATTTATAAAAAATGGACTGAGCTTAAAATATGCCATAGCCACATTAGCGTGGCTTTAGCATGTGAAAGTGTATTGCTGTGTAATTCCTCCAGCTCAGTTACACCTCTTTTGTTAGTGCTGACAGTTTATTCTGGCTTAAATGACTACAAAACTCCTATTACAGAGGATAAGCCATGAGCAAAGAACACAAAACCGTTTGCAGCATCTGCTGTCCTGTATTTCTCATTGATGAGCCTCGGGTTACACAGTTTACTCCATCCAGACAGTCAGCTTTTAAATCTGTTTTGAGTGAATGTCTAAAGTTAAAATGATGGTTCATATGAATGTGCAGCAGATTCTCTATGAAATCTTTGCCCATCTTCAGTAGTTTAAACATGCTGCGCATTGAGAAGAATGCTGAAGCTTTTCTGCGCTTTTTATCACTGTTTTAAATGTACTGAAGTCCTGAATCATGATTGACCTTTACACTGAAATTAGCTTATGCACACTTCTTGTTGGTGAACAAAACAGTAAGACAAAAATTTATGAGCCAAATGGATTTCACATATTCAGCCTTTTGTGCATAATATGAGCAACATTGTCTTTTGATTACATATATTAAGTGTTAACAAAAGGTGTTGGTGTACAAAGAAGGTAAAATTTTTCTTTTCATTTCCACTGGGCAGTAAATGATGCTTGAATTTTTGCTACTGTTAGTCCTTTTGATGGTTTTTGTTTGTGTTGTTCCCTTAATTGAAAGTACATTTAATGGTTCCTTGTTTTAAATGGTTGAGTCTATGTGTGGGTCCTTAGAGGCTATGTGATGCAGTGAGATTAATGGGGTTGTGATCTATACCACCTGTGTGAATGGAGCAGCATCTCTGTGTCAAACAAACCATGACTCAATGTGTGTGAATCAAGGCTATTCCAGCATTATAGTTTGGTACCTTTTATGTCTTTGTTCCATGCATAACAACTATTTCACAAGGTGTTATGCTGTTATTTATTGTTTTCATGATTTTTTAAGCCATCAGGACAGCAAAATCAAACATGTTACATTAGAAATATATGTCATAGTAATGAGTTATTTGTTGTCTTATATTCAGGGATATATTTTGCACCTGAGGCAGACAGTTTGCATTGCTACAGAGATTACATTGAGAAGCTGCCACTGATTGATGACCCTGAGATTTTTGGCATGCATGAAAATGCCAATTTGGCCTTCCAGGTTTGTTTCCCATGTTCTCTTTTACTGGTTTTCAATCAGCCAAGCAGATTATTTCAGCTCAAATGACCAGAGTATAGCCTTGCTATGATCATATTAAAAGCTGGCTTTTTCATTTCCATTTTTGGTAATAATCATGATCGCATTTCTTCTCATATGAATCTGCTGGTACTTTCATTCCAAACTGTAAAATGTAGATATAGAGAGTAGCTAACTAATATGAAAATGACAGTCTGTTTGAAACCAAGAGTCATATGTTCAGGTGTAGGTCAGATGAAGAGCACCAGTGGTTAGAGCTCTGTGCTGATTTTCTCTGTTCTGAAACTCCCCCTACAGCGTCAGGAGACTGCAACCCTGATCGGCACTATCCTAGAAGTCCAACCCCGGTCATCAGCAGGTGGCAGCGGAAAAAGCAATGATGAGATTGTGCAGGAACTTGCCGAATCCATCCTAGCAAGACTCCCTGGTGAGATGGCCGGGGCATTCATTGTGTTTTTGGAGGAAAGGCATGCCAGACAACCCATGTGCTTATCTCTATTATTTAAACGTTGTACTTTCCATAAGGTTGTTTTTTACTTATTAGAAAATTATTAGACACTAATAATTTTCAAAGTCTTCAGCCTTCCAGGATCTTGGTTGAATTTTCTGTTCCTCATCCGTAGTCCTGAACAGATGACTCAATTTTTTTTACAGCTCATTCAATTTGCCATCCCAGCTGTGTGCAAAAAGCTGGAAACCCTGTTGGGCTCAGTCCTTCAGGACCACAAGTTGAATAGCCCTGCACCGCAGAACTATAATGTAAATCAGCAATCTAGTAGAACCTAATCTTTTAACCTTAAAAATTGTTGACTCATAACCCATAGCACTGCAGGAGAACCACCGAGTAAAATACTTCAAATTAAATACTTTACAAAAGAATACAGCTTGTAAAATGGTAAATTGCATTGGTTAAAAGTACTGCTTCAAAAACAAATTTTCCCAATTGCAAAGCAGTTCTAAGTTCAAGTAACTGCGTGCTGATGAAAGCTGCAATGCTGTTTATTCAACCCTCCAGAGAAGTTGGACATGGAGGCAGCCTCAGAAAGCCTGTTTAAGAAGGATGTGAAAGGGCGCTTGAATTCCCTGACCACTGTGCTAGGGCAAGAGGTGGACCGCTTCAACAGCTTACTCAGAGTGCTGCGGGTGAGAGGGGGCATGGGCCACGCCGGCTGCTGAGCTCTGTCCCAAAACAGATGGCACTGAATCTAACCTGTCCTACCTTTCTGCTCTCCTTTCCACTGCTCCACACTTTCCCCCCTCATCTATATCCTCTTTAACACCATCGTTCTAATGTTGTAAACATGTCATAAGAGATCAGATGAGTTACCCTCAGACAAGTCCTTAGTTAAGTGAACTTTTTCTTTACTTGTGTGCACAAGTTGGTTAAATTCAAACTCTGCCTAGTTCAATAAGATACGAAGGTATTGGTTTATGGCAGTTCTTGTGAACCACCTGCTGCATGAAAAAAAAAAAGTGCGTATTGATCTGCATGAACCAGTGTCAATCCACATGAGAGTGCAGAAGAGAAGCCAGGTTTAGGACACCAAGAGCTGGAGCACCTCGGTTTTCACCCACAGCAGTGGCCATGTGTTAAGCTGGTTTATTTTACCTACCGTGTGCCAAATGCTACATAAATACATTCTGATAAATAAACAACTTCAATTTAAATGTAGTAATCTTGTAAAGCTTTGAGCTATTTACTGTTCTTAAAGTCTATTTTACTGATATTTGGCCTCAGACAAAAATACTGTTAAAGCAGGATGCTGAAGGACAGTGATAATGGGATAGTTTGACAGAATTACAGTATATTACTTGTTTTCAGATGTGAAAACAACAAGCCTGTTTGCAACATTGAGGTTTTGTTGTGACTGTTGCTGTTACTTTTTGACTGTACTGTAGAAAACATTAGTGAAGTAATGACAAAAGGTCAAACAGGTCCTTTGCTGTTATTTTCTTAAAAATGTATGTGTGTTTTTTATATGTAAGGTTGAAACCTTCCATTTGTGTCTCCAGGGGTCTCTGAACATACTGCAGAAAGCCATTGCAGGACTGGTGGTCATGTCAGAGGAGATGGAACGAATCTATGACAGCTTCCTCAACAACCAGGTGCCCGACCATTGGGCCAACTCTGCCTACCCTTCTCTTAAGCCCCTGGGGAGCTGGGTGAAGGACTTGGCCCTCCGAACATCCTTCATTGATGTGAGAAACCGCACCACTAAATCCTGTCACTGAATCCTATCTTTATTGCATTTCTTCAATTTACATTGTTTTTAATGTCATAGCAAAAGAATTTCCAGAATGACCTTCCTTAGAGATTGCAGTTATATTTCAGTGAAGCAGAGTCAGCCACATGTTTAAATTAACTTTGTTATATTTATTTGCTTCAGAGTCCTTGCAGTTCCAAGTATCTGCATATTTGGTAGTGAGTAAACCACTGTTTAAAGTACATTTCCAAGTTTAAATTTCCATTGTTTAAAGTGCTTTTCATGAATCTGTCAGGGCTGTGAGAAAACAGAAGCCCCTGCATGGTTTCTGTGTTATTTTGAAGATAATTGTATGAGGCAAAAAATGCCTAGAGCAGTAGCTTTCCCTCTTCAGGGCTAGTAATACAGCTTTGGTCATATGATTTGCTCTGCGGAGTTCAACATGCTGTGCCTATAACGGAGATCAATAAGCTTTAAATCTGCCTTATCATAGGAGGGTAATGGAGGCTACAGCATGTGGTGAAAGTCCTAAATGACTCAAGGCTGATGTTTCCATTCATAAAGCAGGGTTTACAATGGTTAACAGATTATTATTATAAATAATAGTAGCTCTAAAAGTTCACACAAAGTCAGGTATCAATTAAAATCCACAACAGTAGAACTGGTACGTGATATTTTTAAACTGACTTTGATTTCCATAATTATAACTCACTGATTAGAAGAATTATGCCAGTTAGTCATACTATAAATATCATTATTGGTGTCACTCAAACAGTGCATCTGATAATCTTTGAATATATAAATTGTGTTTCTTGTTCTTCAACAAACCTTCACGAAGAAACTGACAAGTACAGAAAATCAACCATACATCTGGTATCTTAGGAATGAAGGGTGATAAACAATGGCAGAAATGCCCTGCTGGGGGTAGAGGATTTCCCACTTACAATGAGTGTCCTGGTATTCCAGTTGTCCTCTAGCTATGGCTACAAAAGTTAACAGTGCAGCAAAAGGTGCAGAAAAGCAAATGTGCACGTGCCACTGAGTGCCGACGCACCAGAGGCAGCCTTTGGATGTGTTTGCGTGTTTTTTGTGTCCCTTTTTGTTGACTGGTTCACTAGGTATTTATAATAATAGCACCTTTCATTAAATATTGTGTGGTTGACACTCTTATAATGATAACTTCTGTTTTATACTAAAGGTGCAATAGCTGTATGCTATTTGAGATACAGCAAATTACCAAATTATTCCACTGATCCTACTGCACCTGAAGGTCAAGTAGTATGCCAGTTTATAGTGTAAGACAGTTTACACAGTTCAATGCAATGTAACAGCAACAAAGAAAAACATCTACCAGCAAGAATCAAAAGAATGTTTAGCTGTAGGTGACTTTTGTCTGAATTTGAAGAGATTTTTGCTGAGAGTTTTTGTAAGGGTCATAAGTGCAGTTCTGATATCTGTTGGAAGCGTCTTCCAGAGTTGTTAAATCACTCCACAGGAGCATATCAGTGAGATGTTTTTGTGCCACATTATATAGTTATTATTTTTTTTCCAGAGCTGGATCCAGCGGGGCCAGCCCAAGTCTTTCTGGATTTCTGGTTTCTTTTTCCCACAGGGCTTTTTAACAGGTCAGATTTATATACCATGAGCTTTAAAAATAAAGTAGATTAAAAATTTCTTGGAAGTAAATTGCTGTTAGGATCAGCTTGAACGCATACTATCCTTTTACCCTTAAAAATACAGGAACGTTGCAGAACCATGCCCGTGCATACAACCTCCCAATTGATGAGCTCAACTTCCGTTTTAACATGATCCCAGTGTACTACGACCAGACCATGGCCTGTGAGGCCCTGAAATCACTAGCTGTTGACTGTGAGCTAGAGATGGACACCAAGGTAAGAAGCAGTGTGTGATATGACAGCTCTTATGTACAGGGGGCCAAGCAAAATGGCTACCGTATTGTTATGGGTGTGTTAGGATATCAGCATAGTTCACAGATATTTCCATCCAATCAGTTGCCTACTCCTGAGGATGGTGTGTTGGTCCATGGCATGTTCATGGACGCCTCCCGCTGGGACGATGAAAACATGGTGATAGAGGACGCACTCCCACGGGTGATGAATCCACCCCTCCCCGTGGTGCACTTTGAGCCACAGCAAAGCTACGTTCCAGAATCTTCACTCTATGAGGCCCCACTATACAAGACTTCTGCTAGAGCTGGGACGCTGTCCACCACTGGTATGTTCACAAACAGGGTACCAAACATTGTAAACATAATTTTGTAAAGTTACAGTTGCAGCATGTCAGGTATCTTATACATGCCTACATTACCAGTCAAATGTTTAAGTGCACCTAGGCAAGGAGGACAATACTTTTATAGGAAGAAGTAAAGAGAAGAATAAAACAAAAGCAATGCGCAAGTGTCCTTTGCAGCAGAAGAGCTGGGATTTCCTGCTGAATCTTAAGCTGTAAAGCAACAGTCAAAAATTTGAGCACACTTGCTAGAAACTTTTCAAGAGGCACTTAGTTAAGATTCAGCAGGACTGTTGCTTTACAGCTTAACATACATAGTGTTTCATATATATTTTTGACTGATATTATATGTTAATCACTGTAATGGTTGGCTGCAGGGCACTCGACCAACTTCGTAGTGACTGTTATGCTTCCCTCAAGTCGGCCAAGCGACTACTGGATCTCCAAAGGCTCAGCTCTGCTGTGTCAGCTTAATGACTGACCATCACGGCCAACAGTGGATTCCTCTCCTCCTGTAATGTGGGCTTTGTGGCTTCAGCACTCGGTGTATTTTCCCTCATCTCCTGTTTGGGTTACTTATTTGTATCTTTTGAATTCTCTTGTATCGCTTCTATTGCCAAAATTAAAAGTGATTTGTTTTTATTTGTAATGATTCTGTCTTCTCTGCAGTCTAACATTATCAGTTCAAGAAAAAAGTCCATCTGTTACAAATAGCTGACTTATGGATTTTTGAATATGCAAACATTTACCAGTTTAACTGTCACTCACTATTGGTAACCGCTTTTCTAAGTTATGGTTGTGCTGGTCTGGTGCCTTTCGTAGAAACACAGGGTGTTTAGCCAAGACACGTTATCTTTAATACATTTTGTTCACTTTTCTGTTTTATTTTTTTTTATTTCAGTTTAAAACAGAGAGAATGTGACCTGTTTTTATGCATTCAGTGTATAGATAGCAGTAAAATGCATCTCAGAATGGGACCACTGGGTCCAATGGGACCTGAATGGGTCCAATTCTTTTCACATCTTTACATTTACTTGGAGATCGCTTACTCTTTAATCTACTAATTAGAGCCTACAAATATTACTTGATGCTTTATTTATTGTTTAAAAAAGTCATTTTGTTGAATTGGAAAGCCAGATATACACCTTAGTGTTACATAATGATTAAATCTTACAGAATACTTCTCAATGGCAAAAATGTTATGCTCCATTAAAAGCCAAAATATTTTTTTAAAGAAATATTTGGGCCTATTTATTACCAGCTTCAATTCTTCGTGCATATACCATATGTATATAAATGGCCGATAACAATATATAATATTTGTAAAAAGGATTCCCTCACTTTCTTTTGCAGGAGCCAATATCATGCTCACTCCCTTCATTGTTGCCTGCAAATGTTGATATTGAGTTTTTGTTGAATAGAAAGATGCAGAAGGTTGCACGTTTTGTTCTGAAGAGTTTAGATTAAAAAGAAGAAAATCTGTTATTTTAAGTCATTTTAAATTAGTATTAAAATATCTTGACATTAATAAAAATATTAAAATATAATGTCATACTGGGTGTCATTACACCTATAGCTATGATTTCCAAATTAAATCGAGAGGTATCTATTATTATTGGTTACCTTTATTGGTTATGTTGTAAAATAAAATAAATTCAGAAAAGATTTCTGATCCCAATTCTTTGTAAGCTGAGGCACCAGTGTATTTAAAATTATTTGTTTTAGGATTTGTATTAGTTTGCAACAACAGCTCCAGTAATGCATATAACATTTATTATCAGTGTCTGCAGTGTGTAGTTTTAAACATTTCATTAAACCAAAAAGTAGCAGTAATTATAGAGTAGTATTTGATTTTGGCTCTATATTCCAGTGTACGCTCTTCAGTTCATCTGTTGAAAATGCAGGAGTCAGAACTCAAGCTGTGAGAGCATGTTTGTAATCCAGGATCATGTCTTGAGGATTTTCCATAGACACAAAACTGAAATTAGTCACAGAGAAATAGCTTTTTGGATCAAAGATTATGGGGCTAATCTAAAAAGTATGGCATCCAATAATGAAGATTCAGTCCATAAATGTGGACAAAGAAATAAGGAACCTTGTATAACCGCTAGTATTGATTTCTGTGCTTGGGGGTCGATGTACACTTAGGATTGTTGGTAGGGGGGACTGAGCTCTGAGATGTGAAACCGTCGATTAACATTTTAAACTTTTGCATCTTAAATTTAACATTCCATCCTTTCTCCAGTATCATTGCATTCTCTTTCCCAGTTTTCCCCACTATGATGACTATGTTTATTATAATAAGCAGTTTTGGAGTTGGAGCAGCTCATAAATCAGAACTGGAACAGATTTGAAGAATAGGATGTGATTAAAAAATAGAAATGTCAATTTAGTTACAATTGGTTGTGCAAAGGCATTACTGCACCCACCTATTCACTCGGAGCCCAAAAGATGGAGTGTGGAAAGTTATGCTGTACAAGGATGTGTCTTAGGTTTGTCTGTGAATTTTATTATGCACCAGGTCCAGAAGAAAAGACATTTAATTTTCTTTGTAAACCTGTGCAAGTGCAAAATGGCAATAAATACACATTGAAATTTAAACCTTGAACTTAGTCAAAGTTTATAATGCCCAGTGGCCAGTAGGCCACACAGTCCTCTCCATTGGCCCTCCCTTTCTTACCTTCTCTGTATTTCTGTCCTCATGGAAAGATAGGTATATCTAAGTTTCAGCAGAGCACCGATTGCTGCTGTCTTATTGTCTTAGCTTATTTAATTGAGTAGAGAAATTGCAGTCTAACAGCCAAATGGTGCACCTGACTCAGATCCAGGTATTTTAGTTGTATTTGTTGTGTAGTACAACCTTTCCATTCAAACCACTTTGGCATCTTTTTATCTTGCTTTCAGCATTTTTCCAGCCAAGACACAAATCACACATTCTAATCCCCAAAGCCTTGTCTGTGACATGTTTCATTTGAAATAAGTATCTGTATTAGTTATCTGTTTCTCTTCCCCACCCATCTTGAATATTGCCTGATCAAAATGTAAAAGCTTTAAAATTCATGTTTTTGCAGAAAGTGCTTAGAGTAACTCAGTGTTACATTCATCACAATGAACAGTCTTAAATGTGAAAGAAAACCTGTGGTCTTTTGAAGAGGGTTTTTCATGAGCACTGACCAAAGGACACCAATGATCTATATGAAAGAATGGTTCAAGACCACACCCTTTTGAAAAATTATCAGAAAGGGTATAAAGCTGTATCCATGGACATTTTTAAGAGGAGAGAAGGTTCTACTAAATACTAATAATGGCAGGCCCAATAATTCTGAAACTTTATTTCTGAAGAAAACACCACATTGCTGATGTATAAATATTTGTTCTAAAAGAAATGTATTTGCATAAACTCCAAAGGTTGGACTACTTTTCAGTTCTTCTCTTGTTTCATGCATTGACCATACTAGGTATGGCATGATAGGTGATGCAGAATGTGATACCTTATAGAGAAAAAAAACACCGATAACTGTGTCTATGGATTATGGGAAGTTTTTAACTTTTTGTCCAAATACTGGTGTGAGATGCTGTGCAGAATGTTAATGCGTTTTTTCAGCTGCCATTTTTGAGTAATCACACCTTAAAGGTCTTCCAGCCTTGTTCAGGAAGTAATAAACTCGAGGTGACATAACTGACACATTTCCCAGAAACACAGTTTAGATGACATGGATTAGACCAAACCTAAATGTACTTTAGATGTTTATCTAATTTTTTAATGATCACCAATCAAACTGCAGTGGTACAAGGACATTTTTTATAAGGTTTATGATAAGCTGAGCGCTCCTTACATCCTATTCTAAAAGAGATACCAGTGGCTTTCCCTAAAACACACATGGTTCACTGGCACAGAAACATATGATCACTTCCCTGGCATTTCTCTCAAAATCACTCTCACAAACCCAAGTAGATGAAGACAAAGCTGAAGCGCTGACATCGTGTTTAATCCTACCGTGCAATGACAAAAGACCACCACATTTTCCTTTGCAGCCCATTTCTGCTGTGAACTGATTTTGTATAAACAGCTTCATCATAATTTACAGACAGCTTAACAGCATTCACTGTACCACAAGATTTATTTTCCCCTCTCTATTAAATTTTCTTTACGTTTAATCTGCACTCTCTGTTTGAAGCAGAAACTATAAAAAAAACATGAAAACAGCCTTGTATCAGGAAGTTGCTTCTTCATGTCCCTTCACAAACCTCGAGTGAGATATTTAAACTGAACACTAAGCCATACAAAATTGATGAATGAGTTGCTGTGGATAAAATGCTGATTACGAAACAAAAATTTTAAAAAAATAATACTAACATACTGCTTTTGGCATTCCATCAGGCATCTGGAAGACAAGAAATGCTTACCTAAATACAAAGCCTTTCAAACTGATAACTGGCAATGAAGAATGTCCTTCTTGGGTCAGTCCTGCTTTTGTGCCAGTTTAATTTCCCACTAACATTGTTTATTAATATAATACACACAAGATCTATATTTTTTGCTTTTGCAGCAAATCAGATAGTAAAAAAGATAATAACTTAATAAAATGGTTAATTTTATTAATCAATTCAATAAATTAAATTAATTTAATTTACATTAATTAACTATGAAATGATCTTGTATGAGTGGACAATTAAGACAGTTCCCAATATGAACAAATCTAAAAAGCCTGTCTTTGTCCCCATTTGCAAAAGTTGCAATTCATAGCTCTATTACTATAAATCAGTTATGTGAAACTAAACACATATTCATGGGAGGTAGGCTGAGGTAGAATAGACATTTTATCATACAAGCCTGATGTTGCATTTTCAAACAGCATGTAGTATAGTGGTAGAAACCATTTGCTGCCCAGAATGGACCCAGGTTTGAATCCTGTTCCTGCTGTAGAATCCTTGATCATGGTACTGACCATGAATTGCTAAAGAAAAAATTACACTGCATAAATAACTGTAAGTAAAAATATTGCAAATCACTTTGGAGAAATGTATCAGCTAAATTATATTTATATCATTACCGTATAAATATATAATATGATGAGTAGTGGTTAGAGTTGCCACTTACTTGTACTGAAAGGACCCAAATTTGAACCTCATGCCATAGTGTTTTCCGGGAAGGAACTTACACAGAAGTTCCCTCAGCAAAGAATTACCCAGTTATATTTATATAAAATTGTTTGGCTATGTCTGTATAAATCATTGCAAGCAGTTTAGCAAGCAAACCTAACATTGTCAGGTGCTTTGGAGAAAAACGTCCGCTAACTGAATAAAAAACTAAATAGTCTAAAAGCAGAGCCAGGCATGACAGAAAGCAATTAGGACTCCTTGTGTGAAGCAAACAGATTAACAGCTGCCCATGTGCCAACAGTGTTCTTGTTGGTCAGAAAGGTTGGTCTGAACGATGGAGCTGCAGGGTGGAAGCCGCTGCTTGAAAACAAACAAGCGCACTTACACTATGCTAAGAGTATTGAGATAAAAATATTACCACTGAAAGGCTGATAGACAAACAAAAGGTACTTATCGTTATTCAGTGTGATAGCAGGGGTTTGAAAACATTAAATCTGCTCATTTGTTGTCTTTTTACTTATTTAATGTTCAACAAAGAGACAGAAAAGAGCTGGGATAGCATACTGCTCAGCTTTAGGCTTACCAAGAAACAGCTTTGAATTACAACCGTATTTCTGATATTACTAGCTACTCTGCATCCTTTGCTCACATCACTGAAAAAAATTATTTATTGTACACTGACCACATAAAATTAAACTCGTGTTCTTCTCGTTGTTTGGATTTTTTTAGCTTTATGTTTGCATGTGTGCAATTCACTCTTGTTCACTAAAATCCATTTACACAGCCAGAAATACAGTAGTTTTCATAAGTTTTTTCACAGCTTTTTTAAGTCTGTTGGTATTGTAAGATAAACTGAAACAGAGGCATACGCAAAAAAGGAGTTTTATTATGACATTAAAAGCGCAAAGACACACAGCAGCCAAGCGATGGCTACTGGTCTGCTATGATATAAGGCTGCTTTCCCCTGGGGCTGGTGAACTCTGAAATCCATCCATACACCCCATCTGCTTCCTTGGGCTTCCCTCTGGTTGTGTTACTAGTATGATGTCTCCATCTTGTCACTACACTGTGCACTGTGTCAGTCCTGATATGTCCTTCACTTGTGAGCTGCAGACGTTCAGACAAACACCTCATACACTGTTCTATTCAGTGGGGGAAACACATGTCACATATCAAAGCAACAAGCTGTCTGATCCATTAAAAGTCCAAATCCATTTTAACTATTTGAAACCTCTACAAGGATCAATATTTGTGACCTCAGCTTTAAGCTTAAGGGAGGTTTGTTCACTTTATACATCACATCTTGTCCACTACAGGGAAAATGTGGCTGTACAGTTCATCTGGTTTTAATGGTTTTTAATTTAACTAATACCATTCATCCAGGATTTTTGATAAGCTATTCTCCAAGTCTTTGTGTACACAATGAGAAAGTGAATAAAAAATAGGATGTTCTAGATTTATGTTCATTTTGTAAGTGCATGACAGAGCACAGGTGGGTCAACGGACTTTTATGAAAGGGAAATAGGAATGTTATTACTTCCTGTTTTTCACATACTAATCTTTGTAAGCAGAGAGAAAGGCACTGCTGCTGTTTTGGGGTGTTGGACAGTTTGAGCAAATCTTGTTTGATGTCGTTTTTTCCCTCCCCTCTTTGAAAAATTCTCAGTTGATCAAAAATGAGTTGTTTTCTTTGCTTTTCACTTGCTCACCAGAAATACAAATATTTCTCACACCTGGGACTGATTTCTTTGTAAGTGTATCACATCTATTTTTCATACACATCATAACAACACGTCACAAGAAGCAAATAACTCATTCCATGTAAACAATTTCCAGCTCTCTGTTATTGTTGAGCCAAACCACATCAGGCCTTCTGGATGCTTTGTGTTCAGCAGTAGGCAGATGCCCAGCTACCAACCCACAGCAAACAAGCTCTGCAATGAGATCCACGTGAGCAGCATCACTGAAGGCCACCTTAAACTCTGGCTGTTATAACAGTAAGGTAATGTTACACAATGGACACATCTCCATTACCTTTCAAAAATAACGCAACACACCCTGATGGTTAAAAATGTACTGTGCATAAAAGCAAGGCGATTAATCCGGATGTGTTCAACATTGCATTAATCTGTATGTACCATACTGGGATTACACTTACCCCTCGTGTTAAATCTATTCAAAATATTAACATCTTCCAGCTATTTTATGCACTTAATTGCCCCCTTTTTATTTTTGAAAATGTATTTTAACTATTTGAGATGTGAATGCAACTTGTTTTTATGGAGCTGCTAAATGTAGGGGTGGCACGGCAGCACAGAAAGTAGTGTTTTCATATCACAGTGGCTGGACTGTTCAGGTATAGGTTAGAATCCGATTCAGTTTGTGTAGCGTTTATATGTCTTCCCTGTGATTGCATGGGTTTCCTCACACAGTCCAAAGACATGTGTTTCACCTAATTGGTCATCCAAAATTGCCCACAGTGTGTGTAAATAGCCACCCTGTGATGGACTTGTATTTCATCCAGGGTGTAGTTTTGTAACCCAGTGTCCAATGATTCTGGGAAAAGCTCCGGATTGCCACAACCATGACCAGGATAAAGTTATGGAAAATGAATGGATGGGCAAACAGATAGTGTGGTATCTCATCCACAGTGTATCCTCACTATGCGTATGGGATTCTGAACCACTGTGACCCTGGGTTAGACCGGTGGTTGCCAATAGAGAGTGAGTGAATAGATAGCTTCAGCTGTGCTGAGATTCTGAATAAGATGTGATTTCTTTATAAAATGTTTAAGGTCAAGAATAAGCCTAAAATTCACCATCATACTACCTCTTTTTTGGCAAAGCAATACTATCATTTGTAGGCACATCAAATAGTGTTGGTGTCCTACTGTTCGTGGATTGTAACTTGAAACAAACTTCAGTTCATTCTCCCCTCGGTGAGTTCTATGTATATCAAAGACATGTATTTTAGATGAACTAATGACTAAAATGTTGTATGTATTTTGAGAAAGTTTGTGTGTATGATTGCCCTGTGATGGAATTTTGTACCTTCCAGAACGTACCCCATCTCCTGCTCCAGGATAGGCTGCACGGCCCTGTGTTCAATAAGCAATTTTTGATGATGATTGGATGACAACAGACTGTTGTCTCGTCCGGGGTGTAAATTTATAGCTTAGCACCCAATGACTGCCACAGCCTTAGCTGGGATGAAGTGGTTAATGATGAAGATGGATGGATGGATGGATGGATGGATGGATGGATGGATGGATGGATGGATGGATGGATGGATGGATGGATATTTTCTTAAAGTGTTACCAAAATCAAACTTTGACTAACTTGGGTCAGGATGGTACACCATTTCTGACAATAAACTTATCTATTCAAGTTGTGGTGGTGGGAAATCAACCTGAGCACTGCATCATCTGGGGCAATGGTGGAAAGAAGATGAATGACCTGGGAATGCTTCCAGGAAATCTATGTATTGTCTCAAACTACACTGGCTTGGATTCTTGTTGAGATCAAGATAATTTGAGTCTCCCACTATAAAAAGCTGGAATTGTAGGTAGAGTCTTTGCAAGGAATAAGATTCATAGTGTTTCATTGAATAAATCTCAGGTTTTACTTCAATCTGTCTCACACACACACACACACACACACACACCAGCTTTAATTACCTGGGATCCTTTTCCTTAGGAGCAGACCTGATTTAACTGTCTCATAAATGTTTTCCCAATTCGTTTTCTTTACAACGGCATGACATATTCAAAGAAACACCACAAGTTATGCTATTATTAATATTATATCTACGCTGCTCTTCTCAGCAAGTGTGGTTAAGGGAGCTTGAAATCAATTTTCAAGGGACCTGAGTGCTAAGGTGAAATAAGAAGAACAATTAATAATAAATAAATAAGTGAATAAAATAGAAATGCAACATGACCAAGGTCAGCCAGCCCTGTACAATCACAAACACAATTAACATTAAAAGAGGGAAATGGAAACCTTCACTGCACTGTGCAATTAGACTGACCTCTCATTTTCAATCAACTCTGACTTAAAAAAATGTTTCCCATTTGACTTTCATTATTTTCAGAGTGACTCACTGTCAGTTGCCCCATTTGACCCACAGCTTTTACATTTGATTTGCTATACATATTTATAAATTCTTTCTTTTCTTCTACTCATTTTTCATGTTTACTTGTCACCTGGCTAATTAATTTGTAACCTTAATGAAGTATGCAGTTATTTCACTTTAGTGTAAAAAAAGTCTATTTCACTTGAAAAAATCTTTAAATGTTTCAGATCTTGTAAAAATTGCTTAAAGTATATGTCAAAATAGTGCAATAAAAAGTGCGTGTTTGAATGATAAGGAGACAGAAATAAATTTGTGTTCACTGATCAATAATGTAGTGTATGCCTTGTGAAGCATGACAAATATATGTGAAGAAAGACCAGAGGAAGGAACAACTATTACAAATATATTACTTTCATTGGATTTATTATAATTTTTCCAAGAACTCTGGTTTTTAGTTTTATCTTCTGTGCAAGGAAGACAGGAAATAATCACACTTTAAAAATATATTGAGCATAAAAGTAAAGACGTTTAATAACTTAAATTAATATGTAAGAAGATGTAATAAATGTTGAGAGAAATCTTATACAGTGATAAGCTGATAGCAGTGATGAGTGTTACATCAAACACAGTACTCATAAACAAAAGAACAGTAATAATTTATCTGAGCATTATAGTAATTTAGAATGGTTTCTTCAGTTTTCACAGTAAAGCTGTATCTTTGAAAGAGAAGCTCCACCTACAGTACATGCACTGGCTCAGTGAGAACTCAAAGCCACTGACAATACAGCACAATGATGCATAGGCATGTGTATTTCAAAATACTTAGTACAACGCATGTTGAATTTGTGCACCAAAAGAACACAAAACTTGAAACATTTTCACGTTCAACAGACTGTATAACGCAAATGAGTCTTTTCACTTCACACTTTATTTGCAAAGAACGTGCAGCACTTATTCACTGCATTACACTCAGGCTTTCAGCAGTAATTTTTCCCTCAAATTAAATGCTTTGTGATGAAACAGATTTTTTTCTCAGTACAACTGAATAGGCATTAAAATGAGCAACTAATTATTAGTCATGGAGAAACTGCACACCACAGAATACTTTACAATATGCTTTAAATGTCCTAGTACAGGGGATACACACATTTCAATCAGCAATAAGTTAATTAAAAATTAATGTAATTCACTTATTTATTTATTATTAATTGTTCTTCTTATTTCACCTTAGCCCTCAGGGGCCTTGAAAATTGAATTCAAGCTCCCTTAACCACACTTGCTCAGAAGAGCAGTATGGATATAATATTAATAATAACTTATTCTTGTTTGTGATATTTATAAAAGTGCTCATTAACCTGCTTCATGTAACATGAAATGAGAGAAAGGCCAGTTCTACTTCACCTGTCTTAGATCTCAAAGTCTTCACTGGCAAATAAATTCTGTAGATTTGGGGGGGGCTGATTCATCAGCCCCACTTCTGCAGCCACAGTGATGTTAGGGCTTTACTGCGAGGTCTGTTCTTTTTTTCCAGCTGTGAGAACTATGCTCACTTGCAAAGTATCATTGCTTAATCTTTAAACCTGCAGTAGAACTAAACAATTTCTAGCTTATTTAAGTCATATATTCAGTTATTCATTATAATAGTCACACTTTTTTAAATGTTTGTCTGGAAAAGACATAAAATATTTTTAAAAAATTGAAAAAGAAATAAATAAAAATTAATTAAATTGTTATTCCTGCTATGTGTAACCACCAATAAAGCATAAGGGGGAACCAAGCTTAAAATAAACCTAAAATGTTCTAATGCTCAGCCTTTAGCACTAAAAAAGAACAAGTCTTTGGGATGCTGGAAACTGGGGCACCCTATAAGTGCCTGTAAAAGAGAAAATTCTTAGGATTTAAATTTTGTACTTTTATTTATTATGGCAGTTTATTATACTTGTACTGAAATATCATGAAGTGCTTTCACTGCATTCTTAGCAATTCATGTTTTCCTGAACCAAATAGTGGCCAGCCTGAGCATAAAGAAGACGCATTTTGTCCTCTTGAAGCAGCCAGGAATTCTTTCATGTTTTATGTATTTAAATATTTTCATTTCTTGTGATTTCTAACCAATTCTGACAAAATAAAAATGTGATCTCAGTGCAATATACTACACTGAAAAAAATGTTCTATCGTGTTTACTGTGCATGTGCATCCCTTGAATTTTAAGAAGATACACTGGATGATCTGACAGAATACATTTGATTCAAGTTGAATTAAACAAAACAAAAGTCATAATAGTTTCCAAGATGTTTTTCTTTCTCTTCTATAAAAGCATGAGAAACTATTTCTAGTATCTTACTATTTAGCCACTTTTTAAAAATAGATATTTAAATAATGCCTGTATTTCTTACATTAGTCTAACATATATTACAATACTTCAAAAACCAAAATTACAAGTGCTGTCATATGAAGCCAGACACATAAAAAGGTTCAAGTTCAGTTTGCCACTATTTAAAACAATTTTAAAATGATACAGTCATATATGAACAGTCATATATCATAAAAACACTGCTGCACATTTTGTCTGGTGGCCATGCTAATATTGTTTTACAACATGTAATACAAATTAATATTACTGTACAGTAATGTAACACACGGTCACAATATAAAAAGTTAACGTGAATAAAGGTAATATACAAAATTGTACTTGCTACCTGACCAGTGGCATGTACTATCTTTTCAGTTTTTTTTAAGAATCCCACAAAAAATGTGGTTTTGCCTTCTGTTAGAAATCAGTTTTACCCATTATCTATCAACAGGTCACTGACCATGATGCAGCTTTCAGCCACTTATCTGATGAAGCATTTGAGAAGGTGACATAGCCAGAAGAATCCTGGCACACTGGCTAATGCTGAATTCCTTCTGTCAAAAAGATCAATGCAGGTGACACATCACCAAAACATTCTTACTGGGACAAAAATCTTAGGAAAAGGAGTAGAGTTGCTTCCCCTGTGTTTTATTTAAAAATTCTGAGATTAAAGAGCGTGTGCGGGGAAGGTGGCGGCACACCCCAGACATTCATATCTTTTTAATTAAAGGACTTGGCCACACAGCAGATGACACACATCACAGTTGCCCCAAATTTAGATTTTATTCAAAAAGCATTACATGTTTTGACTAATTAGAAAAGAGTCTATGCTTTTTTGGAAGAAAATATAAGGGAAAAACTGGAGAGCAACAATAAATTCACATGACTTTTGATGATGGAGTGCTTAAAAATGCTTTTATACTCACTTATTATTTGCTGAACCTGAATATAGATTCAATTATTTTGAAAGATATATTTTTAAAGCAACAGGTGAATTACACAGGTGCTTGCGCATTTCCATGACATATATATAATGCACTGTATTTTGAATAAATGTTATAGCCCCAAAGCCAAATATGAAGTGGAAAATGTAATATGCTGTGAAAATTTATGTAAAAGTATAAATTTTTGACATGTTAATATTTTAATATTTTCTACTCTTTGCAGTTTGATAACAGTATACGGTATTCATGTGGAGCATATCCATCTATCCACCTATTATCATTAAGCACTTTATCTTAGTCAGGGTCACAGTGGTCTGGAACCTATCCCCGAATTGGTGAGTTCTAGGCTATGAAACTACACCGTGGACGAGTGGCCTGTCCATCAGAGGGCTGCAGCATATAGTATTTACAAACCATTTGATCGGAACACTGAATTTTAAAAAGAAACTTTGCGTATCTTTGCAGTGTGCACACTGAAATGAAATGACTGGAGCTTAAAATAATTTAAATGAATGCACTTTCATCTGAGCATCAGAAGCTGCTACGATGTTTTTATTTTCTCAGAACTTCTAATTTAGTTCAGTTGTATTCTTTCAAATGTCTGCGGGCTTTTTCCTTTTTATTTTCTAATTTGCTGCACTTTGTTTTTATACCAAAGATTCAACCGGATATAATGGTCAATGGTAAGCATCTTTGACACATACTCTATGCATTCCATCTTTGATTTATCTGACAGCATCTTCTAGTCCCCTTGTAGTGGCATTTTCATCCAGCCATATCAATGCCTCATTCACTGCTTTCTGCATATAATTCACTGTATGTGTGTATGTTTCAATTACAATACAAACTTTAATTTTATTATCCACATTACATGTTCATTACACATTACATTAGGTCATACAAGCGTTATTGTTGAACATAGTGCACTACTATACAGCACCAGCACGTTTGAATTACAGTTTCGATTCTCTAGATGTTCTGGAAGTTCAGCATATTCATACACTTCTTCCCCCATAAAGTCCAAAAAAATGAGGATGGACAATATACCATTTCATCATATAACAGTGCTAATTAATTTGAAAACACCCCGTTAAGTGAATTCTCATTATGAGTGGATAAATTTACCATTATTCATTATAGAATCTTATAGAAAATAATAAACTGTTCCCAGACAAAAATATGCTGCATAAAATACTCATAATAAATAAATAATAAATATAATACACACACACACACACACACACACACAGTACTGTGCAAAAGTCTTAGGCAGGCAACTTCAATGTCTGTTGAAGTACAGGTAGATTCTTATCTACCATCAGGCAGGTTTCTGGTTGGTCCCAAATTCATTCTGCAGCCTGAGAATGACCTCAAACACCCAATCTCAGTCATACAGAACTATCTTGAGCAAAAAGAAGGAATCCTGCAACAGATGGTATGGTCCCCACAGAGCCCTGAGTTCAGCATGATCAAGTCAGTCTGGGAGGACATGCAGAGACAGTCAAAGTCTGCAGAAGAACTGTGGCCAGTTCCTCAAAACGTTTGGAAGAACCTATCAACCTCTACTTAAACTGCATGCAAGTTCGCATAAGAGAACTAATGCTGTTTTAAAGGTAAAGGGTGGTCACACCAAATATTGATTTGATAGAGGTTTTTTTGTCTACTGCACTTTTTAGAAGGTTTATTGATTAATAAGTATTCATGGCATTATTCTTGGAACCATCCTCGCTTTATAGCATTTTTCCCACAGGTGCCTAACACTTTTGTACAGTACTATATATAAAATAAATGATATTTTAACTATCACAATAATAACATCAACATATTTTATACGTATATGCAACAAAAATGATTTCTTCACCATTTTCTGTCCATTCTCAATAAGCACTTGTACAGAGTAGTGCTGCTATGGTTTGGAGTCTTTAAAAGAAGCAAGAGGTGTGTGGCAGGATACATCATTAGCAGAAAAAAATTGGCTATTTTGCTGGTGAATTTTTAATTATAATTTAAATACGGTTTGACGACCAGTTCAGTAAACAGCTATAGGGCTTTTTGTTTATCTGGTTTTAAAACTCTGCTTTATTCATTTTAAACTGAGATCTTGAATTTGGGGGAGTCTTCCATGTAGAATGCAGTATTTGTCAACTGGACAACAGAACTACATATAGACTGAAACACTGAACAGAATTCTTTTTCTGTTTTTAAGCCCATTCTATAAATGTTTTAACTTTCTTTTCATTGGACTGTCCTTATACCCAGTGTGCATGACAGCTGAAACCTGCACAGCAACTGCGCTGCCCATAGAATGGTCAATTTTCAGTTTGACCCAAGGCGATTGATACCCAGTTTTCTTTTATTAATTCTGTTTTACCTGGCCTTTTCCTAGATTTTCTCTGCAATTCTTTTCATTTTCTTTTACCAGGGTACAAGGTAGGCCGAAAAGCAGCACCACTGCATCGGTGTTGCACCTGGGACTAAATTGTTTCTTTTACAAACCTGTGACTAGCTGAAGTATCACAAAATCAGACCACCAGAGTTCTTTACACTAACTTTTTCCATCCAATGTGGAATAAAATTACCGCATGACAGTCAAAAATGCTGCTGCGCTAAATAAGCTCTTCGTATGAAAAGGAGTATATTTACATAAGCTGTAGTGTCTTGCACAAGACCCCTTTGTATGAGGGCTGACTGTACTCCAAAAAAGAAAAAAAAAGAACTATCCTATAGTGCATTAAAATAAAGATGACTAACTGTATTGCTACATGAAAACAAGAGGACAATACAAGTTTAGTTTCAGCACAGAGTAGCTTATCAATGTAGCAATTGCAAACATACTGATTTCTTCAATACAATAAAAGTAGAAAGGTCATAGTCAAAGTCTTGTCCAAAATGGAAAGCTATAAGTTCACAGTGAGACATCTCATTACTGACTTTACCAGCCAACCTCAATTCAGGTTCAGAGGCTGTGCTAAGAAGGACATAGAACACAAATTGCACACACAAGGGGAAGGAATTTGTACACAACATGACGTAGAAATCCATCAAAACATGTTCACTTTCCAAGAATATCACATTTATTAAGTAAAAGAAAAGTGAGTGTGGATGGTATTTAAAATGTGTTTCCAAATATTTTATTTACATTTTTTTTTCTGCAGTTACTATCCATACAGTCCTTGACTCACAAAACACTCCACAAAAAGGGCATTACATAAAACTATATTATGAACTTAGATCAGAGGTGTGAAGATTCAGTGTGTATCCTAGTTCAGTGTCCTCTCCCACTCTACTGTAATGCTGGTACCTTTGAGCATTTTTGCAAACACCCAATATCGTCATATTATCAGAATAACACTTCTTATGCCTTCTTATGGCATTACAGGCATTAAATGTTCATCAAATGTTCAGTTGTTTTAGGTATTTTTGAATATATTTATGCTGTACAAATGGTGCATAATGCTGTAAGTAATCACTTTCTGTGTAAAGGTTACAACAGTAGCTGTTCACTGTATAGATACAAAATACTTACAGTGTAAACTATACAGCATATTTAAATCTTACTTAAATGCAACTCTTGAGTGTAATCCTAACATTAGTCAAGGACTGTCTTTATGATGACATGGAACTGGTATTTGAACATTTTCTTTACCATCCAAATGGTTCTCCCGTCCTCATTCAGCCTGGACTTTCCCAGCAGGATTTATGTGAAATCCTTGGAAACAGCCTCAATGAAGTTAGGTGCCGACATGAGGATGGTGAAGGTACAGATGATGGAAAAAAGCGAGAAGGCCACTAGACAGAGGCGGTCCACCACGGCTGCCGCAAACTTCCACTCACTACATATGGCCTCGCCTTCATCCTGTTCACGGAAGCGCCGGGTAATGTACTGCAGCTCTTCCAAGATGCGGCCAATTTCAGGTATGCGCTCCAAAAGTATCCCACTGCGCTCTCGCTCCTCACTTGCTCGGCCACAAACCACACCCGAGTCCGTGCTGGCTGGGCAGCAGGGGTTCTCCATGGCATGGTAGCCAAAGTAGATGTTCATGTTGCCATTGGTGCTGGCTGGCTGACCTGGCACAGTACCCATCTGGATGCTGCTGGAGCTGGAGTGGTGCTGGGGATGACTGTACTTGTAGCTGGTCGACAGTCTGCGGTCCTCACCAGGCTTCTTCATGCGCAAGAACCAAGCGCACCAGTTCAGCAGGACAACTCGTACCTGGGAACAATTCAGGACAGATTGCCTTAGAGCACTAAACATGCAGCAACACTACAACAATAATATACGGCTACAAACAATAATTTGGGTAAAACTCAAAAAGCAAAGGAAGAGAATATGCAAATCCCAAGGCAGGTGGTGGAAAAAAAAACATATGTATCTACAGCAAAATGTCTAACCACTTATTTCAGGATGCTAACTTAACATGAGCACATAAAAACGTATCACATTCTTCTGTTTCAGAACTTAAAAAAACATCTGGCTCTGATTAAGACAGGCTTCCTTTAAAACTTTCCTGCAGGAAGATACAGCTTTTATCCAAACAATTCTATAGACATTAATGTATACTGAAACAAAACCTCTGGTTGTAAGTGAATTTGTGCCTTTCATTTCCAGGTTACACCAAGGCTAAATACTCATATTAAAAAGGTCCGTTTTAGATTCAGTTATCAACAGCCAAACAGTGTGCACTTTGTGGACATGGTTTACTTGTGACTAAACTAAATTATTGCTGAGGAAAATTATAAAAGAATATTTTTTATCAGAGATTAGAAACCTGGTTAAGAAGTGTCTGATGGGCTGTGAGTACAATGAACTATCTTTCAGGATGATACAGCATGAAAAATTAACTATAGACAGTTCTGGGTATTGTATCCCATGGCGATATGTGCCTTAAGACAGTAAAAGGAGGTGAGTCATATCTGCTCAGACTCATCACCTCTGAAGATGGACCTTCCTGTGACACCTATCTCCCGGTGAGCAGGGATGAAAGCAAAACGCTGTGACACAGGCAGTCCCACAAGGTTACCTTGCATTTGGAGTTTTAAAAGAACCCAGTAGACACTTGAAAGTCTGGAGACTTTGAAGGACAGTGTCAGTTCAAAAGACCCTCATATAACAGCAGCCACCTATTAGAATAATACCTAGTGATCATTTTGTTTCCTGTGTCACAGTAAACAAATATTCATATTAAAAAGGTCAATTTTAGATTAGATTATTAATAGCAAAACAGTGTGCACTTTGTGGACATGGTTTACTTGTGACTAAATTAAATTATTGCTGAGGAAAATTATGAAAGAATATTTTTCATCAGACACTAGAAACCTGGTTAAGAATATTCATCCCACATTAAAATAGAAATAAAGTAAAATGTACTTTAAAACACAGTTTGACAATATTCCAAACTATTTTTAGTTTGTCTTGTTACCACCACCCCCCTCACCCCCATTACACCTGTTTTTCAAAGAAACAAACTGACTTACCCACTTTGGCATCTTCCCCCCGTGAGGGTCATGATGGTGGAACTGAAGCACAAGAACTGTGACAACCACAGAGAGTCCCACAATCATCATAGTGCTGGCAAAGTACTGGGCTGCAAAAAAGTGTGCGAAACCAGGTGTAGAGAACAGGTATGAATTTATACATTTGACTTGCATAGCCTAGTTCTGTGTAATGTACCTCTAGTCACCTGTGGGAAACAGGTAGAGGAGTGATTTGTGGCACGAGGGCTCTAGGTCTTAGTCTTGCTTCTACCAATGTTATTACCCTTCAACAATGTACTTACCCTCAATAACATTTAGCAATGTTATTTATGCCAGTGAGTGTGCTTGAATTCATTATGAACCACTATGTGAACAATTTGATGTGATAGAGAATGCTGACCAATCATCATTTGGCTCAGTCTTCGTTTTGCTGTGGTCAGCATTTAAAGTTTGTCAGAGGATATGTGAAGGGTAGACTGATGTCTGCAGAGAACAGAATAGATTTACCCCTGGATGCAGGACTTATTTGGCACTCTACTAATAAGATATACCCGTCAGCCATGGAAAAAAAAATCACCTGAGCAAACGGAAACACCTGTCAGCCAACTCCCAGAAGCTCACCATAACTGGGAACTAAACACAGTATCAAAATAATCAAAATGTATATAGATTATAAATCCAAATTACATGAGCACTAGACAAAAAAATGTTATTTCACTGTTCCCAAACTTATTGCCACTGAGTGACTAGACACTCTTAGCAACTCTCAGTATCATCTAAAGCCAGCTCATATTTAGCAAGAATTTTAATCTGTTCCTGCATCAAATCCAATAACTTTGAAACAGTGCCTGACAGGTAGGGACTGTACTGCACAATACATTTCTGGTAACAGTCCTGTAAAAGTGCACTACAGCAAAACGCGCAGTAAGGCCCATCATATCGTTTGGCTGGTGCATTTGAAACAGCACCTTTCTCTTTATCTCGTCTTATTCGAAGGGACAGCTGCTCTTTGCTTTGCTATAACATTTGTGTCCCACTTGTCTCTGCGGTCACAGCCCTCACATTATCTCATACTTCACATACATACACTGACAAGTGTTGTGACTTTAATGACACTTTTGAGGCATTTATAATTTTAGAGTAAATTGTATGAACACAACAGCCTAAGATATCAGAAATGCATAAATGATGATTAACAATTTTTGTACATGTTCATTTTTGTAAATGTTTTTCATAAAAACTAAAAACTAAGCAAAGTAGACATCGTCGTGGCAAACATTCACTGCTTTTCTTTAACCACCAAGGGAATGAAACAAGCCAAAAAAACACAAGCACTCATTTACAAATGTCTACAGATGGACACGCATGTATACACAGAGATGTGTTCAGCAGAAAATGTAAATATTTAAAAGCAGTCAAGCTGCTAGGAGTCCGTTTATGGATCTGGCATACTTGCAGCCTTTTGCGTCACACATGCTTACAGCTGCAAATAATTGATTTCTTCTGTCAATATGGCTTTTTAATATTATTTCCTTATCATGTTCAAATTTCGGAGCACACTAAGTAAACCTGGCAGGTGTGACCATTGAAGACACAACTAACATCGCAATAACCAGGAGTTCACGTTTGAAAATGTGCTCATTTTTTAATAACCAAAAATTTATGGAAATAATGTATTCCTTTCTGTACTGCCATGGAACATCTTTATACAGAAAGGTTTATACTAGACACATTTGCATAAAAAAACAGCTAATTGTAAACTGAAATTAATTCCATACCTATATATTATACAAATCAATCAATAAAGAGTCAGAATAATAACTAATAACAACACAGCGACTTCTGAACCTATGAAACATGGGTTGGAAGCTTATAGTAATTCAGCTATTAGATTAATAAAGGAAAGTTCACACATCCTTCTCTCTAACAGTATTCAGTGCAAAAACACAAAGAAACTTCAAATATCTGTTTCAAAATTGGTGGTGTACTTTCTATATTAAAAACCGTTTCTCAGAGCTCTGTAAACTTTCAGGTTTCTGCTTCGTTCAGTGTCTGCTGCTCTGTTTAGAAGGTCATAATAAAAAACACAAAACTAGAATACTAGTATTTGGATAATGTTTTTATGGTTGCATGACTTCCTGCTGGGAATGTGTCCACAGCAAAGTCACTCCTCATTGCCCTCATGTTTGGCAGTAAGAACCAGTGGCATTCCAGTCTGGATTTGTTTGAATGAAACTGGTGTTCCATCTCTATAGGCTGCCTGATCCAGGATTACTCCAACTGTCTTCCAAGGCAGACTTTTCACAACCAAAGCTGATATAGATGTGATCGTTCCAAATACAAAGTCATGGTCAAAACACACTGGTAAGTCCACCCACCTATGAGAGGCACAGAGTCCGAAGTGGCAGGCATGATCTCCGCCACAAGCAGCATGAAGACAGTCAGGGAGAGCAAGACAGTGATTCCTGATGACCAAGAAAACAAGAAAGAAGCTGATGCCATAAATCAAGACCCTTAAGTGGTACATTAGTAGGGCCAGTCCCTGTTGGGGAGACTGAGTCATTTAGCAGGTGGAAGGAACACTTTTGCTAGTTCTGTGGAAGAGAGGAGGCTTCCGGGAATCTCAGATGTTAAGAAGGGTGTAACACCAAAATGACCTTGAATAAACAAATGCAAAGAGTAAACTTAACATGACATGTACAATTTATGTGCTGTTTAAAGCAGATACGGGAACCAAAAATACACTGGCATTCTAGTACTTTTGAAGGCTTTACTGCTGAGCCTGATTTACTGCTGACACGGCTCGCGTCTTCCAGTCATTCTTTATCGATGTCATGTCGAGCAACAAATTCTGTAAGCATTTTGTTCTGGCCTTGTTCTGAATGAAACAGATGCTCAATCAAGAGGGCATTTTATTTATTCTTTTTTTAAATCAAGAATTACCACAACTACTGGAACAGGTAGTTGCTTTTCTGGGAATTTGCCAAGGAGTTGGGTTTCCCTTCAAACCAAGCCAAATTGCCTCAAACTGAACCTTTGAAGTAAATGGGGAAAAATAATTACAGAAAATGCTCATCTGAAATGTTTGGCTTTGTGTTGTATTTTTTCTACTATCCCAAAAATGAAAGTTGTCAGTTTACAGTGTTATATATGATTCTGTTTTTAAGATGTGCCCTCTGTCAAATGATGTAAAACTGTGATATGTCAGTAACCAATCATTTAAGGCTGGAATCACAAACTATCTCACTTCTGCAGTCCCTGCATACCTCAACTTACCCAGTGAGATCTTCTCCCCAGAGTCAGCAGGCAGCAGAAAGACCAGCAGGGCCAGGCCAGAGATGAGCACACAGGGGATGAGAAGGTTTAGACCGTAGTAGAGAGTGCGCCGTCGCATGGTCACAGTGAAGGTGACATCTGGGTAGGGCTCCTTGCAGCATTCATAGTAAAGCTCATTCCTCTTCCCTGGGACACCTGCACCAACACACACATCCTCATTTTTGACATGATATTATTATGATTTTATTGTTTTTTAATTTCTACTTGCCTTTGTTATTGAAAACAACTCACATTATTACCAGTTTGTAAGGATGGATATTTTTATTGCAGCAATTCTGATGAAGTGCCTTATAAAGGTTAATAATAGTGTAATAATTGCCATACTCTACTTAGTCTGTATAACAGACAAAATCTTTCATAACCGAAATTTGTGTAATAACAATTAAAAATTAACCAAATTACATTTTTAAACATGAAATCTTTGTTTTGGTTCCTGGACTATAAAGCTGCCACTTATTAGATACTTCTCTATGTCTTTCACCACTGGGCTACCTGCCAGCTGCGTTTGTGCAAAAGCCATATGGAGACCACAAAACTGAGATTCACTGACAAGGGTGATTCAAATAAACTTTGTCCTCTGCCACTATTCATTCCATCTACACATATTTCATAATGCAAAGCAAACCCTGAATGGACAGCAAGTGAAGTATCTGTCATAATGAATTCGGGAATCGTTTGACATGTTTACTCAATGGAAGTGTTCCCCAGTGGCTCTCCTCTCATTCATTCCCACTGGTCCACAAAAAGCTGCAAGATAATCAATATTGTCACAATCCCAACAAATCAATTGTTCTGAGTGATCCCTGTGCTTTCATATTCCGACTCAGATGCACCTGATTTCAATGTTTTGTTTTCAGAAGAAATCGATCGCAAGTATGCGGTCAAATAAGCAGTAAATGATAACAACTTTGTGAGAGTTTCATTTCTTCAGAGAATTATAATGACCACAAGGTATCAGTTCACTGGTGATTAATTCTCACAGGAACAGAATAGAAAAAAGATCCAACATCAGAATTTCTGCTACTTCTGATCGAATTAACTGCTTTTCGGTTTAGTACACCACCAGTCAAACCAATCTGATCTTCAAAGTAAAAATGAAATGAGAAGTTACTTGACAGGGTAAATATCAACCCATTATCCTTGACTGCTTTGTCCAGGTCAGAGCAGTTGGAAATCTATCCTAAAATCACTGGGCACTAGGCTATGAAACTGCCCCCTGTGAATAGGACACCAGTCCCTTGCAAGGTGGCTACACATGCATGCATATGCTACTGTCAATTTAGAATGACCAGTTAACCAGAAACACAGATCTTTGGACTGTGGTTGGAAATTTAAACCCCCTAAAGGGGTCCTACACAAATACAAAGAGAACATGTAAACTTCACACAACGTGAGCTGGGTACAAACCCAAGCCTGAACATCCCAGGTCCTGTGAAGCTGTAGTTCTACTTGCCACTGTGCTGCCCCACAGGAAAAGCACTAAGTACAAATTCCATGTGTATGCTCATTTTCCTTCAGACGTTTATGATTTCATTAAATTATTCATTTTTATACTTCTGGCAGTGAAACGCACTATGACTGGATATTTCATAATAAGCCAGATTAATTATTCCATATGGTGCCACGAAAAATGCGGTAGGTAAACTGACATTGCTGTAATGAACTGTTTGTCCCTGCTATTCTGAAGTCACTACAATTATCAATCATATAAGTTTTGCTAGGGCTCTAGATCTGGTTTGGTTGCCAAGTGGAACAGGTTGTGGTCCTCTGGCACCTAGTAGGGTATCAGATCTGCCTGTCACTAGCATCCGCATTAGCCAAAGTGGTGAAACTGCCATGCATGTGTGACTGCGGAGCAAAGTCTGCTGGAAGATCTGGCATCTGTCACTGTAACCCTGGTTTGCTGCCAGGCAACATGGTTGCCCTGGAATCTAGCTGGTCGACTGCAGGCACAACTGTGCGAGCAATCAGAGCATGTAGAGAAAACCTCATTCCACAGCTGGGTGGACAAAGGCCAACACACAAGAGACCAACATCCAGTGGAAGTCAAGGCAAACTGCTTTAGAGACTAATAACCTAAACATAGCTCTCAAAACAGACTTTGCCTGTTATGTAAAGAATACCTTGTTTTGTTAGTTCGATGTAAATTACCATCCCATGTACATTTTCTACTACTGAAGATGTTTCTTTAAGATATGATCAATTTAGATGTTTCTCTCAGAGATGATCAATACTTGCCTCTGGAAACAAAAATGAGTCATTCTGGATAGTATAATTTGTAAAATAGTTTACGACTATAAATAATTAGAGATACCATGCTCTGCATATCATTTTATTTGCGCCCGTTCTCTGTGATTCCTGCCAGGACAATGCCTTAAAAAAGTATTCAGCCCCAAAAACTATTTTCACATTTTATTGTGTCAGATTCTAGAATTTATATGTGTGTGTGTGTGTGTGTGTGTGTGTGTGTGTGTGTGTGTGTTTATTGATGGTCTCTCTAAATTAATTTATAGATAACATGCTACACCTGAGCATAGTGAGCATTATATTTAAAGGAAGGGTATAAATACCTTTTACATTTCACAATTTTAATTTTGCTTTTTTCTTAAACTTTTGAAAAGTCCTAAATTTGTTTCTTTTAATTTGACATGATGTACACTGTCTTGTACATCAGCTGGAAAAATTTTTTACATTATTTTTAAAATACCTTTTTAGTTCCTACTTATTGCATGAATTTTCTGTAACACCAGTATCGCTGCAACAGGAGTTTCGGAAACCAAAAATGATAAAAATCAAATTTTGTGGCATTAGTGTACAAAAACCAATTAGATTAGATTGCATTTTAATAGGTACTTTTTTACAGTGAAAGAATTGCAATTACTTTTTCTAAATGTGTAATTTTTATTGCTGATGTCTTTTTTACAAGGATATTTTTTGCTTCAAACTGTGGTAAATTGTACAAAAGGTTTGTAAAATCAAACTGAATCCATCTCAGTCTGTGCAGACTTGGCATATTCTCTCCATTTACACATAGGTTTCCTCCAGGTAATCTAATTTTCTCCCACAGTCCAAAGATGTGTTTCAAGTAAATTGTGTCTTTAAATTACCCACTGTGTGTGTCAGTAAATGACAATGTGTGTAATTGTCCTGGGATGGACTGGCATCCCATCCAGAAAGTACGCTGTGTCGAACACTGTGGCTTGGCGATAGAGTGCAGACCACTGCAGCCCTGCGCTGATCAAGTGGTTCTCGATAATGGAATGGATGTGCAGTACTGTGCAAAAGTCTTAGGCACCTGTGGGAAAAATGCTATAAAGCGAGGATGGTTCCAAGAATAATGCCATGAATACTTATTAATCAATAAACCTTCTAAAAAGTGCAGTAGACAAAAAAAACCTCAATCAAGTCAATATTTGGTGTGACCACCCTTTGCCTTTAAAACAGCATCAGTTCTCTTATGCAAACTTGCATGCAGTTTAAGGTAGAGGTTGGTAGGTTCTTCCAAACGTTTTGAGGAACTGGCCAAAGTTCTTCTGCAGACGTTGACTGTCTCTGCATGTACTCCCAGACTGACTTGATCATGTTGAGATCAGGGCTCTGTGGGGACCATAGGATCCTGTCACAGGATTCCTTCCTTTTGCTCAAGATAGTTCTGTATGACTGAGATTGGGTATCTGAGGTCATTCTCAGGCTGCAGAATGAATTTGGGACCAATCAGAAACCTGCCTGATGGTAGATAATAATTTACCTGTACTTCTCAACAGACATTGAAGTTGCATGCCTAAGATTTTTGCACAGTACTGTATGTTATATATTATGAGTACAGCATAAACTAATGCAGTGGACAACCATGTAGTACTATAATCAGGCCTGACAAAGGGAAATTGTTCTTACCCACAAGGTCCCACTCTCCATTAGGGATGTAGCTTGAAATGTCCACTTCCACCATTTGCAGGTCCAGCAGCCAGCCATTGTGTGTCCATGATCCAAATTTCATGTCACACTTTTGTACATCAAAGGGGAACCAGCGCACATCGATATAGCATGTGCTCTTCAGGATTCCTGAGGATTGGGGAAGGTGAAAACAACATTCACTTTTGATCACAGGTAAAACACTTCGGTGACACTGAGTTCCAGTAAGCTAT
This sequence comes from Arapaima gigas, assembly GCA_900497675.1. Taxonomy (NCBI): domain Eukaryota; kingdom Metazoa; phylum Chordata; class Actinopteri; order Osteoglossiformes; family Osteoglossidae; genus Arapaima; species Arapaima gigas. The sequence continues at coordinate 415,210 of UFQX01000092.1, read as the reverse complement.
GGACTACGGATTAACGCTAATATAAAATTACAGATGATACTGAAGCAATAATTCTTGACATAATATTGACTAGTAGCCCTCACAGACTGCACATCACAAAACATGCCATTTTTAATTCTTCATTCTGTTAGTGCTCTGTGTGCTGAATGTTAAAGCCATAATCAGTCACAACCAGAGTTACACAATATTTTAGTTTTATCACAAAAGTAGACGGTAAATAAATGGGCTATATTTTGAATTTTAGAAGTAAATTATGCTGGATGTTGGGTAGGGGTGTTTCCTCACCTGGTGGGATGTACTGACAAGACCCTGATGCATTGACGAGGACATTGGTGTGGAATGTGGCATCAAACCTTTCATCCGCACTACAAAACAAAAAGGGCACCATTTCAAAAAGTGGAACTGCTGCTATGATGGGAGATTAGAAAAAAAAGTCAAAATCCACATTAATCCCAGTTCCAGTCAGAAAGATTTAAATGACACTGTGCTGATTAACCTGAGCCTCTACTCTCAGGTCATTCTACTGTGCTGTTCCCATTTTTGGGAAACCTGGTTGGGGTAAGTGAGAAGACCTTTCAGGAAAAATACAGTCAGTACAAATACTTGTTTTACCCCCATTAGTTAACCAGCACACAAACTCCTCTGAACCAGAGGCAATGGCTCACAGCCTGTGTAAAAAGCACAAAGCCACAAAATGATGTACAGCATATGGACCACACAAATTCTGTTTTTGAATTTTTACATCAAAAATTATTATTGATCATTTTCTATGTGTTCGTCCTCCCTCCTAAAAGAATAATGCACTGTTTAAAAAGTGTCAAGGCAAATCGCTCTGCTCCGACATTCTCTCAAAAGGTCAAACGTACTCCATTACAGTGACTCTTAATATGTATGCCACTGTCACATGTCACTTTCCAGTTCCCTGCATCATGATCAAATTGCTCTGATGCCTCACTACTGGTGCTGGCATATCTACACAGCCATTTCACTCACAAACTGACAGTTTGGCAGGGAGGAAGGATACCAAACACAACAGCCCTGTTACCTGTTAAAGCATCGTGGTGAGCCCATCATTACTGATATGAATACCCTGCTGTCACCAAGCTGAGCAATTATCATTCTGCCCTGATTTCTCAAATGCTGCAGGAACAAAATGGGATTGATTGTATATATTAGGAGATTATTTCTCATATGGGGTTATATTCTGTAAAACCTTTCAGTTAAATGTTTCACAAATAGGTAAATAAACACAAATGACAAAATAAGTGAGCTCTCAGCTGGCTGTTGCCCAGGGGTTTTACATGAAAACAGAAGCTAAATTAATACCGGTTATGCAATCTGCCATGGTTCTTCTTTTATGCAAAATATGGAGTTTCTAACTGGCCAGCATTATGTCTGAAACCATGACAGTGTGTGAAAATCAGAAGGAAAGAAATCAACATAAAACATACCCAGTGAAAATTTCTTATAAATACTGTGCTGTGCCGTCCACATTTTTGCATATTTCAAATAAGTAAAGAACTTTATTCATATCTAAGGAAACTGTATGGATTAAACAATAATTGCAGTAATTAAAGAACAGAAACATGTATCAAAAACAGTATAATTTTAATTTAATTGCAATTGCACGTAATTGCATTACATTTATTTAACAGATTCTTTTCTCCAAAGCAGCATACAATGATGCTATTTATGATGGCTTACTGAATTAGACAGTCTGGTCACTTTTGATGGTATACTTCTGCACGAGTATCTTCGTCCAGGGTACCAAAGCAGTAAGCATGAGATGAACGTTGGTCCTTCAAGTGCAATACTGGACCTTTAACCACTATATTACCTGCTGTCCCTTGCAGCAACTGCAGGAAATTCTTGTTCTTCCAATTACTAATATTCCAAAAAGGACAGTGACAATTTATTTACAACTTGCAAATGTTCTGGCCTTGATAATGAAAGTAAAAAAATCAAAAAGTTTATTGAGCTGTTTAGGATATTCCTTTTAAGGAGATTTATTCACTCCAGAAATGCTTTAAATGCTGTAGCTTTTTTTTTTGCTTCCTGAGTTTTATTTACCAGTCCTCCATTATGATGTCAGCACATTAAGACCTCAAGTCTATTTTATATACTGTCATCAGTTCCTTTTTACGGATTCATATACAGTGCTGTTCAGAAATGTGTGCAGTTTTGGACTTCTTGGCAGAGAATTTATTACTGTGCTAATAACATAGCAATAACTGTTACTACATTATGAGTACTTATTATTTTGGGTTATTAAGACTTGATCTTTACTTAGAAAGAGATTCAGGATTCAGACACGCATAACTGAAAAAATTTGCAGTAAGTAAAAAAAGTACTTTAAATTACATATATAACTGTTAACCCATGATTTCAGCATGATAAAACACTGTAAATACCTGTTACCTAATTATAAACCACTTAATGTTGTCATTAATTTGCATGTTTATAATGTGTGGTACAATAATTACTGTACAGGACATTTCACAGGTTAGTGCAGCCACCAGTGCCAAGTCTCCACACAGTTACACACAGGTAATGAGAGGTCACAGGCAAAGGGTTTTGAGTGAGAGTTCAGTGCTGTGAGATGTTGAATGAAGTGTACTGATTTTTTTTATTTTGGACATGGTTTGGATTATAATTTGTTATAGCAAGTTTCCATTCGAATACCTATATATGTATTCATTGTCAAGAGCTGTTTGGACAGAGTTTGAATTCTGAAACTACTGCAATCTCTCATATTATGTTAAGATTACATGTTTTAACCTCAGTGCCAGATATGTTACTTTGTGTTCCCCAGTCAGTATGAATAAATGTTGATTGAGGTCACTGTAGATAATAGAATAAGCTAGTTGAAAACAAATTTATTTTGTTTCAGTCAGAATTATGTTACTGCTTGTTATTACTTTATACCTTCTTGAGACGGTAGGAAAGAATTCAGCGTTCACTTATATAAGTTTAGTGACATTTCTGAAACCAAGAACAATCTCTTCTAAGGACAAGCAAATAAAAGTAATAGGCTAAAGAGCAATTCATACACTTTAGATTTTTTACAATGGACAGAGAGGGATAATGGCTTTGTGATTTGAAGGAACTTTTTGTGTGGTAACTGCTCAACCAGTTTCAAAATATAACTTTCAAATCCATTTCTCTAATGATCTCTTAACTGCTCCAAAATAATACCTATCATCATTTACAGTCACTGTAGAATTCATTAATTTTGTACACAACTGCTTGGTTAACACTTACCAAAAAAGACAGTGGTATGAGGCAAACTGACCGTGCAATGCAGATCATAAGTCTGCATCTAAAACTATTTGTGAAATGTATTTTTGCTTATACACAGTTAAGCAGAAAAGCACCTGCTAAATGAGTAAATATAAATGAATAGGAAAATCTTTTTTTAACTTAAGAAACCTGGTAAATATATCTGAATGCTAAAAATATATCATTTGTCATTAGTAAATTTCAGCCTCTGAAGGTCCTTATTCTATTGGTGAGGAGAGGCTTAAATCAAGATTCTTCTAGTGAAAGAGGGCTTAAGATGGGACAGGGCATTTCAGCTGGCCATCACATCCTTCAAGGGATTACTGTCTGCCTGTGGTGAGCCATGTACTGCTTTTTCAATCAGCCTTATCTCTCCTGACTGTTACCATGTGACCCATATTGTGGAGGGAACAAAAGCTATGCCAGAGAAGTATATTATAAAAAAAAAGCTCAGCTGAACTTAAACCCCAGCTACTCTGCTCCACGTTCAAAAAAAGCCTGAAACAGAAATGAAATGAAATGATAATCTGTGAAGAGGTTTCTCAAGGTTACACATGTTGCTAGATTGCTCTGGACTGCATGGGAAAGCCCAGAATGCAGCTATATGAATTGATCAGTTGTAATGCTGATCAAATATCTGCTGGAGCAAAAATATTTTGAATTTACTCTTCATACCATTGATTGAGTTTCACTGCAGGGATTAGAAGGAAAACTCCATGCAGCACTAGCAAAAAGGACTGAAGGCAGTGGAGGACTGGAAAATACTGCAAGATAAGCAGAAACGCAGGCCTTTCCTGTTGTTACAGCCCAAAGGGCCTCTCCAGACTACCAAGCCAGCAGGTCAGTGACACTTTAGAAGGTCAAGTAAGGTATTTTCCTTCTGGCATTGAATTATAGATTTAAATAATGCTGAGGCAACTATTAGCTATAGTGTTCTTCAGAAATGTTGTGTTAAATATTAACAGTGTCCTACAGCTATGTGCTTAATGTGATATATGCATATATTTAAAATCACATTAATCATAATGCTATCGGAGTTTGGATGACCTGTAAGACTGAAATAATCAGCAAGAGTGTTAGACATCCTATCCAGCACCCGGGTAGACTTATTCTTAGCATCCTCATCAGCAGCTGGCTGATGTGGTCCTCAGTGCAGCGTGAAAGCAGCTGAGCCTCACTTTATGGGAAGGTGAGCAGGCCTGCAATGTGAGTCACCCATCTGTCCTAGGTACATTAGACTATCTTTGTTGAACCTGTTGGGCTGGTATGGAGATACTGAAGTTTTAATATTTTCTCTGAAACTGTGCGTAAATCACAGGATGCTTCTGTTCCAGGGACCTCCAGAGTTGTATTTGGTTGACAAGACTTGTGCACATCTCAGAGTGAACTTCACTATTGCATAGCTTTCTGAGAATTTATTTACATGTAGCAGGGACATGTTTTTCTCACAGTACATCATTATTCAACAGGTAAATGCTCAAGAGAAGTGCAAGACACTTTTTTGAAAAAAGTTTTTTTTGAAGAGAAATGATCATATCTGGACTCTGCTTTTAGTAGTACTCCTAAATCTCCATAAATATCTATAAAGGGTCATTGATTTTAAATTAAATCTGAACACAATACCATTCATAAGCTCTTTTAAACCCAGCAGTATTCAGTATTCTTTGAATCAAATCTGTGAAAAGAAAAGTATAAAAAGAATGTATTTTGAAGACTTTCCTCATCCCAAAGATACAAAGTATTTAAGCCATGTACTAATCCAAAAGTTATCAAAAATTTTTTTCCACCAATTTACAGAATAAATTCAGAATGCCAGGTACAATACAATGAGTTATCTTCATAGCACAAGCTTTTGAATTACATGCTCTTCAGTAAATAATAGGCAAATGTACAATACCCTGCCTTTTGTATAATGATTTTGAAGGCTGCATGGAAAAATAGAATAAAACATATACTTGAAAACTGCAATGGATTGGTATTGAATCCAGGGGTAGTTTCATCAGCTAGTGCACAATGGTTTCAGGATAGACTCCAGACTGCTGCAACCTGGCTTTGGATTCAGCAGTTAACAGTAATGAATGGATGGATTTGAATATATTATTTACAATTTGTCATTATAGTACTGCTATTTCAAATGGATACGGTGTTCAACTTAAACTAGTAATATCACTAGCAGAGGCAACTACATAAGCAGAAATGTAGAAGACAACTCTGGACCCTCCTCCAAACCCTAATTCAAAACCCTTACCTAACCCCAACTCTAACACAAATGCTATTAATATCTTTTTTTAAGACCCACTTCTCTGGAATATCCGAGCTTTTTAATACATCATCTTGATTCTTGTTGACAAACAAACCGCTCCACATTTGGCAACCCCCACCTTCCAAAGGGGTCTTATCATGCTTCAGCTGAATTCAAATCTACGGGCCAGCTGAGGACAGATGACTCTGGCACATTTGCAGTGCCATCCAGTACAGGAGGGACAGATGTTAGCAAGGCTGGCAGTCAAAAACAAGGTTTGTGCCAAGTGTTATAAAAACATAAAAATTCTTTTCACAAGGCAGCCAAATTCTGAATACCCAAGTGGAAACTTGTGAGAACAAACAAGAAAAAAACTGATGAACTGAGGTAATGACTTACGGCTCTTCCACTCTCTGCAGCTCCATCGCTGCCTCTCAATAGGAAGACAAACCTGAGGCTGCGAACGTATATGCATTGCTACAATGATAATGAATCTCAGTCGCACCTGCAGCTTCCAGAACCTTATATACTTTTTAAATATCGATAGGAATATTTTGGTTTCTTTTAGACAAGGTTTTCAGACTTAATCTATTATGGTATATATTGTAAATATAAGCTGAAATCAAAAGGGTCGCCCTACTTACACTTATCAGCAATGTTAAGTCCTTCAGCTTGAATAATTTGAAAGTCCTCTCTGTGCTTCTTACATTCAAATAATGTCTAAAAAATATCAATCACATGAAATAGCAAAAAGAAAACTTTTTTTCATTTCATAATGTGAATAAAACTATTAAACAAATCAAAAAATTAAACAAATGAAACCTCCTCGGCTATAAGAGTTTTGGTTACAGTGATGACATTTGACATGACTCAACATTGTGACACAAGCAAGGACAGTACTGGGAGACTGCAGCAATGACAAGGATCACCGTGAGTACAGTCCCAGTAGTGAGCCTGTCACATTGACCTCATGACAGTCAGATAAACCATCTGAAATGGCCCCTGGTACTTATCAGTCGTACAGGAGCTCAGTCAGCTCAGACAGCCCTCCCTCCCTGTGTGACCCATGTGAAGGTAAGGGGGGCATCTGAATAAGAGCAGAACCTGGTTCCTGTGGATCACACCAGACAAGCAAAAACTACTCTTGCAAAACCTTGTCAACCTCAATCAGCACTCTATCCCATCCCACTGTCACATCACTTTAGTCTTACCCCTAATGACACTGTGACTTACCCCCCAGGCTCACAAACCTACAGAGCATTCTAAAGATTTCTGCCCTACATCCAGCTGACCTGATGGTAGGTTAAGGGATGGGTTTACACTGGACAGTCACTAGACAGATTCTCCAGAATAATTCTCTAATAACTTCATGAAGTTAGCATTTGTATTTGAGGCACCAAACATTCTAACTGACAACAAAGGAGCAGCAAAATCAGCTATTATGACATCAGAATAAGCTTGAAGATGTCTCAGTATGTGTGGTTCAGATATACATGGTTGTCATCAGAATAGCTTGAAATGATCACTTTCATTCTAAAAAGACTAAGTTTATTCAGAGAGACAAGAAACGCCACACATATAAAAGAGAAGTCAAATTTAAAGGGTACAGTAAATATGCTTTGTGTCCCTTATGTTCTTTCAGTTTTTCCTTTTGCAAAAAAGAATCTGCATAAACACCTGAACACATACGCATGGGCATGAACTGAATCTGGGGGAAGAGCAGGAAGAGAACTGCATTGCGGTTTTACACTGGACCCCAAACCTGACAGCACTGTATACCAGTAGCAAGAGAAGAGTCTGCATCTATGTCGAATCCAACTCCAGCTCAGCTGCCTCCTTTCACCATAAGCTGAGCTTCCTTTTCATGTGTCGAGGCGGACATCATTCTAGATCTCTATTTTTCTGACAACGTCAGAAGCTGATTTTCATCCTCACATCCTGTGTAGGAAAACATGGCTAGCATCTGACAACCTATAACAACTATAACAAAAATACTTCATATACTCATAATTGTGAATAGGAAACTTACAGACTGAGTATTTTATTCATTCTGGAGATGTGCACTTTAAAGTTTAGTAGAACAGATAGCACAAATTTAAATGCTGCCATTTGTAATAGACGTATGGAGCAACTCCAGGACAGCTGTTCATTTTGAATACAAATTAATTCCCACAGAACAAACTTTCAAAGACATTGTACATATATGGGATTGAGCAAACAGAGAGCATGAAATGTCACTAATAAACTGGGAACATAAACTATTATTCATATGCAGTTGATTTTAAGACAGGTCAATTTTAACCAGAATTCTTCAGGACCTTCAGAGCTCACACAGGCCTCTTAGTGGGTTTTTTGACTAATATCTTTCTTGTACGACTACTTAACCTTGGAAACTGGCCTAGTGGTGCAGCAGCTACTTCTGTCTTAATGGTCAACTTGACTACATGCCAAGTAACCCTAACCTAACCCTTCATTGCCATTACTATGTCTTTCCTCTAATCTGTGCCTTTGCACAACTTCACATAGCAAATAATGTGAACTATTTTATTGCAAGGTAACTTCTGTTCAGATTTCTTTGAAGGCAAATGTTAACCCTGAAGTTTATCTTGGGGCTTCAGAGCAAAAGTGGTTTAAAGTCTACTGCAGAGTTTTCATTTGAAATTCTGCTTAATAGTACTTTACATAGTTTTGATTTTTTACTTACAGTGTTCACTGCAATGTTATAATTTCCACTTACCACTCCAAAAAGTACAACTTATTGTAGCTGAATGTAATATTTTAAATACATGCAGAAATGTCTGCCCAATTCATCATACGGGAAATATTCTAAATATTTTACATTTTGCCCTGGGTTAATTTGCATCTATTTATTTGGCACATGCCTTCCTCCAAAGTGGCATGTACCTCAGAGTAACGAAAAGTGCATTTCACCAAGAGGTGAACCAACAGACTGTTCTTGAAGTATATTTAACTAGTCTATCACCATTATTGCCAGTATGCACTGCCTGAATTGCTGCATAGGGAATTGATAAAATGAACTGAACCTATTACATTAATTTTAAAATGTCCTTATCTGGAATTTGCCATTAAACAGCCACTCTTAATTTTTGCAGCTTTTCTCCTTACTTCTACCAAGAAATATTTCATTTTGGTCTCTAACTGTACTTAAAATCTCAGTGCCCTTATGGTAAGGCAAATCCCTGTATTAAATCAAGTTTAATGATGCTTTTTATAGGTTGTCTTGCCTAGTAAAGTCTAAGGACAGAATGGGATTATGTTATGACCAGCATCAAAAGAGATCATAAATCAGCCAGTTAAGCATATGTTAAATTTCTTGACGTCAGTGTTGCGAAGCCATAAAATCTTTTAAAAAACGTTCTTTTGCAAGGTACATGTGACTTATGATGCATGATGATTGTATATAGCTTTACTGGCTCAGTAAGAAGGATGTGTGAATCCATTTTACAGTACAGAGGACAAATTCACCCATTCTAGTTCAATTCAAAATGTGTGAACTCAGACAACATATAACATGTAACACAAGTGACTAAAACCATGCAAAAACCACTACCACATAAATCCTATTTTCACACAGGCTTATTATTCAGTATTCAGTATTACTCTTCCAGTCATTTTACTTCCACAACATGTGGAAATAGATCTGATCATCAGCCACCCTTGCTCTTCTGTTGTTTCAGCCAGTGGTATTGTGGCTGAGCAGGTGCATCCCTTCATGACCAGCCTACACTTTTTTAGTGACTACTTCCACCAGGATAATGCACAAATCATGCATCACCTCTAGATGGTTCCAAGAACATGGTGGTAAGTTCAGTTTACTCTACTGGTCTGCACAGTCCCCAGATCTCAGCCTAATCGAATACCTCTAGGATGAGGTGAAACAGGAAGTTTGTGACATAAATGTTTGTTCAGAAATTTTGCAGGTACTGTGTTATGCCATCAAGTCAGCATGGACAAAATCCTTAAGGAATTTTTCCAGTGCATTGTTGAAAACATGCCTCAAACAAGTCAAGCTGCTCTGGATGCAAATTTACTAGAAATGTGTACCTAATAAAGTGGCCACTGAGTGTAACTCAAGTCATTGTTGCTAAATTCCTTACAGAATAATCACACAAACTGTAGATGCGAGCTGCAGACCTTACAGCAACTGTCATTCATTTCATCAAACAAGATAAAGATCTTTGTATGCCTTAGGCTTTAAAGTATGCTTTTATAGTAACTACCACAAACAGGTAAAAAGACTTCAACAAAAACAATTATCCCTGTAAAAGCTCTAGGAAAACCAAACAATCCTAAAAAAAATTCTCAACCAGAAACATGCAGGAAAGAACTGGAAAACATTTATTCATGCGTACACCTATCCATTTTCCAAACCACTTATCCAGGTCAGGGTTAGGTTAGGGAAAAAAATTAAACAAAAAAAAACTTAGTAGTTCAAAAATAAAATTATACTAGAAATTTAATTACACATGGAAGCTACCTCCAGATTATCATTCAAAAAATGTCAAATCTATTTAATCTATGCTATGCAGTTTACCATTGGTATTCATTTCTTTAGCTGACTACATGAAACAGAGTGGTGAGAGAAAATAAACTAGAAATTTGACAGCATTAACTACCTTCCTCATATGAGATCATCGCTGTGCTGCATATCCATGCTGCTACTGGCCTCGTCCCTAACCTTTCGTCAAAATGTAATTGCACACAAGTGAAGCAGAATCTAAAGATTGCAAAGTATGCTTCATATTCTTCTTTCATAGACACAGCTTAAATGGGGAACAGAACGTAACAGTATGTACTCATACAAAAATCCCAATCTTACAAATTATATAAAGAAAGTGAGGGAACCAGAAATAGATGGCACCCAATTTGAGTAAGTGCTAAGGCAAATGGACTGCTCGGCTATATTGGCACCTGGAGCTCATTCAGTGAAGTCAAAGAAGCCCATTCTCCATCTGTACTGATTCATGCAGGACTGACATGGAAACCATTACTGCTAACCTTGGAGCACTTCATGCAAAGTCCAAGCTGCACTTGTTGCCAGTGACTTGGAAAAACGCCCCCAGGGAGTTGTACTTTTCAGCACTGCATATCCAGTTCTTTGAATGTCAGCATGAAGGAGAAATGCACCTTTCTATTCAAGTCAAAAATTTTAGGAACACTGCATACTCCTCTGCACCAACAACACTGGGTACCAAAATGACTGCTTCAAAAAACAGCACTGAAACCATGTGGCAGTTGTTTGGACTCATCAGTTCAGAGAGCATAAATCAGATCAAATGTGACCAGACAGCTTCTGGCTGTGAAGTCCAGAATAGCCCTTTAACCACCCAGCTGTGGCCAGTGCTGTTCTCAGCCTCCAGAACAAGCTGCCAGGCCCTTCTCTGGAATCACACCCAGTGAGCTCCCTGAAGTAATCTTAACATGCTGAACAACAAATGTGAGAAATCAACTCTTCTGCATATTTGACAGCAGTGGTGATAAGTCATCTCCTTAACAGGTTAGTGTTTTGTGAGGGTCATGGGTCACCAGTGATTGTCCATGTAACACTCCAGTCATGTGAGGAGTGACCTTACCTGTTGTAGAGAAGGATGTCAGGGACCCACACCTGACTGGAAGGGAAGCGGAGGTTTTGAACCCCTGGGTAATCATCTGGATTCCAGGTGAGGTAAACATCCTGCCAGTTCTTTACCAGAGAAAGGCAAAATAAGAAGTGTGAGCAATTACTGCTATTACAGCAATTCTATGAATATTCAGCAATGTGAGCACAGAGAATAATTAGTTCAGTTAACAGTCCCAGATATCTCCATTTTAATTTTATTAGAACCAAATGATTTCCATACACTCGCCAATTTAGTAATAACTGTCAATAATGACTTTGGAAAAAGTTTTATATATGTTGTTTTGCATATATTATTTCATGTATGCACTGCAAATCATGTCAATAATGTTGCCGTACAGTAGCATGAATTTTAACACTTAAAATGTGATACCCCCCCCTTCATTCATATTCAAATGCTAAACACATAATTTGTTACCTTCCAGAAATTGCATGGAGACATAGATTCATGCACTCTTTTTTTTTACATTAGAACAACCAAATGTGGTCAATATTCTGGATGATGTGGAATCAGTTAGGATCATGTTTTAGATTCTCAGAAGATCTCTGCTGCCATCCATCTTCAGGACCAACTTTGGGTCATTTCCTACCAGCTCCATGACAGCTCAGCCTTTCTTGAGCCCGTTCTGCCTGTTTTACATTTATTTTCATGTTGCCAATTTTAGTTTTTTCTGCTCTCAGTTTCATCATGTGCCTTTGTATTAGTCCTGTGTTGTTAGCACAGTCATTTGATGTTTATTGTGGAATTTTCTTAAGAATTATTTACTTCCCACTGTTTGGGAAAACAAAGGAAGTAGATTTTTAGAAATCATAGGCACTACCTTATTTTCTATACCAAGTGGCTAGCTTTTCAAACAAAACCACCTTTTGGTTAGTGTGTATGTTTAGTAAGAACATGGGCAGCAGAGGAAGCTGTGGAAGCATACGGTGCCACACAGGACTTCAGTCTCTGCCATTAGGCCATTTTTAGGAATGCTATACCTTTCTCAATTTTGTGGGCCACGTCAACAAGGGGTTGAATGGACAATTTTTATCATGAAATGACTAAATAATAGATTTTGTAAAACCTAAAACATAATAAAGTGATTATGTCCTGACCCAAGATGAGACTGTCATAATGTAGGATCCCTGTGCTGAGCTAAAAGAAATTGTCATATTTGCATTTTACCCCCATATAGTCATAATTACAGGCTTACCAATTGCAGCCAGGCATTTGTTATCAACACCTGGTTCTTTTCATCCTTGAAAAGAAAGGAAGAAAATCTGTTGAAGACATCACAATGAAAATATAGAAGATATGTTTTCTATTTTGTGTAAATGCATTAGACTGAAAGCAAAAATTTTTCTGCTGTTCTTAGACAATGAAAAAACATGACATACTTAATAAACAACCTACACAATTCCAAGATAATGTGCCTCTAGTGCTCCAAACAAGGAACGCATAAGGAAAACATCAAAACCGTGTTCAATTGTTTCAGCTCATTCATGGAGTGTGCACACTATACTGTATCTGTAGTCACATTAACAGGGTCTGATCAGATGTTTTACATGTTGTTTTGTTTTCCAGATCTTTCCTTCTCTGGCAGCCGTTGCTGCCAACTAGGCAGCAGTTGGAGCATTGTGTAGAACAGAATATGTATTATTTATTAGAAACCATGCTGACTCCCTCATGGAAAGCCAACTTGTACAATAGAATTAAAGAGGGCTCTGGTGCGTGGTAAAACAAGTCGAGATGCCAAATTCTTTTAGTTAGCTTCTCAAAATTCTCACCGAGTTACATACATATATACAGTAAATTTGAATTATATAACAGCAATACAGTGCTTTGGCATAGCAACATGTTTTTCTTCATTTTGAAACTTAAACTAAAAAAATAATTGCTATGAATTAAACAAACTTTGTATTTGATAGATGTTCTGCTAACAATTTAGAAATAGTGAAAACTTGTACAGTCTGTCAATTTATGTCAAGTCTTGTCATCCATTTTCATTAAATCTATATACAGCTAAAATTCCCTTTTTAAATTTGACACTTTAACATATTTACCAAATAATATTCATTCAGAATTCTAGTCAAACCACAGTAAAGCATAATATTCCTCTAAGGATCATTTGTCAACTTTGTTTTCCTTGTTTTTTGACTGAAGCAACTTTGAATGAATGCAATATAATCAAGTAAATACATGCATGAGAGGATAATGTCAAGTCCAACTGTTCTCAAGTTGATTTCATACTACGCAGAATAAGAGCATTTGAGAAAACTGTGAAATATTATCCCATTCTGATTGAACTACTTCTTTTTTTAGAAAACATTTAGGTTCTGACATCACCAAAAAGATGTGTATTTGCCTTTAGTCACATATGGAGACTAGCAATTTAATTTCTAGCGCTTGCTCCAGGGGGTGCTTGAGAAAAGTATGTTGATACTAGATGCCTTGCAGCCTAAAAAAGCATGCTGAATGCCTTGCAGCCATGCAAACAGTAACAGAAGTAGTAAAGTAGAAGTAGAAGTAACAGAAGTCTAAAAATAATGTTCCTTTTATATCCAACAGTTTTATTTAATGTTGTCATTGAGGGTCTAATGATCTGAATCCAATGTTATATCAGTAAATATGCTATATTTTTTATTTCAGTTTATAAGACCTCAGGCAGTAGAACACAAAGTTCAGACTGAGATTTAAAATAACTAATTTGATTGAAAACCCTGATAATTTAATGTTTATAAACCAGGCTGACAGCTTAAAATGCAGACACAACAAAAAATAAGCAAATGCAACAAGTAAACTAAATAAATCTAAACAAATGACTTGCAGCACAAAAAGAATATCTAAATATAAGAAAAGAAAAACTCAAAAAAAAATGTAAAGATCCAAAGAAAGTTCCCACTAAAGAGAACTGCAAAAATTTTGAGGAATTGCATAAATACATGAAATTCTATAAAAAGTATGAATTATGGATTAAACCATTTAAATCGAGGAACTTCATTACAAAACCACAGAAGACACAAGGTAGTCTAGCTATGACTCCATGGACCAGAAAATCCTCCTATGAAAAAGAAAAAGTGAAGGGAAAAGAAATGATTTTGGAAGTCTTTAGAAAAAAGAAGAGAAAAAACCTCAGTCTCTTTCAAAAAGAGAGACCTGTGCTGCTACTGCACCTCTCACAGTATCAACACATAAAGTATTTATTGGGCCAGTTAAAGATGTTTTTATTCATAGACCTCATTAAATTAAAATTTTCTGGTTTATTCCTAATGAAAAAGCTATACTGGCCTTAATATCTTTACCTCTTTGAACATAGCTTTTTGACACTTCCCTCATTCTACCTACCACAGATTTGTTAAACTCAATAGCAAGCTTTATATTTTGCAGGAGTACAGGGCTGAATGTGGTCTCAGGGAAAAGGTGAAAGGTTACTCTTTGACAGAGAGTTGAGCTTCAGAACTAAGGGTTCTGGTTACTCTTTTCCTCTCTGCACATCCAGTTCTTCTCACAGTCAAGCAAATATTGGAGTCACTAGGTAACAAGCATGGTAAACAGATGTGTTGGTGTGAATGTGTTTGCATGGGTGTGAACGTACCTGGATGTATGTAACATCACTCCTTCTCGAGTGTAAAAGTGTGGAACATCTCATTCCAACCTTAGTGTCTTCTTAGAGCAGGAATTTTGTTAGAATACACTTGGTGAAGTACAAAGAAAACCCACAACAAAAGCTTATGAAAATATATTGGATACCCTATTATCATACAACAGGCTTATTATTCAGCAAAATCACATTTTTGCCTAGATCTCACAGGAGAAATTATATTCACTTGCTAATAATCCTTCCACTGTGCAAAGCAGAGGGATAATAAGCTTCTACCAAAACAGAACCAACTACAGTACAGTCCTTCTACCACTTCTTATCACACTGACATTCTCACCAGTTACACGCCTGACTTAAGGTATAGATAGTATCACAGATGAAATAGCAGGTTCAGTATTATTATTATTATTATTATTATTATTATTATTATTATTATTATTATTAGCTGTCACTTATCTCAAAATGAACTTGCTCATCATGATGATTTACTCATTCATTCAACATAGTCTCTTTTCAGAGTATGTCTTGCCTCACACTTCCAGAATATACTGTAGACCCCTCCAACTTGCTCTGGACAAGCAGTTGTTCACAAAAAATGAATCAATATATAACATAAAAAGACAAACTATCATTTTTTTGTTACAAAATACAAATGTTTTGGTGCTATCCTTATGCAAAGAACACTTCTTTATGTTGGCATTTTAATTAATTTTTAAATAATTTTGCCCCAATTTTTGACCAGTTTTTTTCAATAAGACATAAGGGTAATTTGACCCCCTCACAATGGGAATTGACCTAACAAGGTGATTTTATGGAAAGCGTAACTCGTGTGACACACAGCTGGTGAAGTGCTCCTCAGGACCCTGGACAGCTCCAGAGTGTGGCAAATCCCAGCACCAGGAGCTGTCCAGTACCACTGCACCAAAAAAGTTGAGCAGACAAATGGGCCCAAGGGCAGTTAGGAATCGATCTGAGTGGCAGAGCAGCCTCCCCACCACAGATCAATAAAGGAGCGGAAAGAGAGAAATTGGACACACACATAGTGAGGGTGAGGACAGCCCAACCCTGTGGTGAACTACTATGACCCATGGACCTGCAGTTGGATTTTTTCTATTCTGTTGTTTAACACCAAGTCATTTTAGTCCTTTGTCTAAAATCAGAAGGAGTGACATAAAGGTCTCTGGCCTAAATCTCAGACCAGGGCACTGGTGGTAAGCTCTGTCTTCCTTGAGTTCTTTTTCTCCAGAATGGCTCTATACTATGATATTAACAATAAAATGTTTCCACCTGGATATTAATTGTAAAAAGCTCACCTTTGGACAGTTTTTTTTATTCATATGTGATTTAGTCAGGGTGCATATAACATTCTTATAGTCTCACTCAGTACAGTGTACTCAAACCGAACAGAAATTTAAAAATAAAACATGCCATTAGGTTGCTAAGAATTGTTAATGTGCATGTACATGACACACGTTGTGCATCTTATGTGATCTTTTTAACATCCAACACTTCCACTTAACATGAGAAAAAAATCTGGTTTAACTAAAAAGAGAGCAGTCAATATGCCTTGTACAAACAAAACAAAAAGTTCTCAGGAGAAGTCAAATGTATTATTAAAGAAAACCTTGTACCCGACAGACTGCATCAGTCGGGCCTATAATAGGATGCACAAGGGTCACTTTTTGATCACAGTTTTGAAGGTGACCATCTGCCATAAAGGTAGAGTCCAAACACTGCACTCTTAGCACTGAAAAGAAACACTGAGAAACACATACAGTATGTGAAACCGTGAAACTGCTATATTTTCACAAATCTTGACTAGCTAAATAAA
Organism: Arapaima gigas; assembly: GCA_900497675.1. NCBI lineage: Eukaryota > Metazoa > Chordata > Actinopteri > Osteoglossiformes > Osteoglossidae > Arapaima > Arapaima gigas. Next base: position 398,636 of record UFQX01000092.1, on the reverse strand, counting down.
GAGACAACCTTGGGGCCATGTTAACACAGCACCTTGACTGAACTCGCCAAAGCGATGTTGTTGTTTCTCACATCCCTCCTACTGTGCTGGTTGGCAAGCAAGGTGCTGAATGTGTGCGGCACATTATGTGCAAAGTGCAAAGTCTCCCACAAAGGTATTTCCCATCAGCTGGCTGACAGAAACTTGACAGTTGTTTACTAAAACATCCCATAATGCCGGGGGAGTACTGACAAAGACCTGCGAATGCAACGGGAGTGACGCAGGAAATAGCCGGAGACATTGCGAGGGGGGTGAGTCGATTAAAGATGAATGGATTGTCCTTTGGGTCAGGATTGGTGGTATTTACAGCCATGGGTCAGCGCACTGGGCTACAGAGGTTAGCCTGCCTTCCATTTAGATCAAATGCACTTATCACTGGTTAGACAGTTGAGCTTGACATGTTATTTGATAAGTTTCACATTTAAATATTTTTTACTGATGTCTGTGAGATGCGTGGGTGGGGTTCAGCTTATCACAGGCTCAGCTTACTTGCAAACAGATATCTGTCAAAGGCATTTAAACAGCCTGGCTGCTCGCTCTCCTTCCACAAGAAAAACCACACACCTACCTCAAAAAAGTGACTGTAAAAGATCTGAAATAACCCAAGTATTTTTTTAAATGAAGAAGTTGGGAAGGATGAGTCATAGGGTATAATTTATTAATGAAATGTTGATTCAAATCATATAACACGTGGGGAAAATATACCTTTAAACACTACTGGAGGTGGTATAAATACTTATTTACTGCATACTAACATGGCAGGTAAAATGGCAATCAGATCACGTACTGTGCACAGCAGTTTACATGAGTTATTTTAAGTAATATTAAATATGGGGCAACTGGATCATTTCAACATGAAGGTGCAGAAGTGGTGTTTAACATATTACATATAAATTTTTTGTTCATCAGGACTTCCGCATTTCATATCGATCCATACTTAAAGCTACCAGACTGAATCTGACCCCTTTCCTGGCACAACAGTGGAAAATATAGTTATAAGGGGGACTGTAGTTTGTTTAGAATTATTTAGACACTTATTGTAATATGCAGTTAGGATTTAATTTATTCCTCAATTCGATTACATAAACATGACATGCGGCCAGAAGGACACATCTGAAAACAAGAAAATACTGAGTTGCCAGTTTACTACGTACAACCCCTACCTTCACACAAATTGTACATTTCAACCAATCATATGACAGTTAACTGCATTGTGTTGTATAAATCAGACAGATCAGCATTTCTAACCATTAGTCAGTATTTAATAGAGTATTGGAATGGACAAAATGAGTGACCTTAGTAACTTTGAATGTGGTATGATAGTTAGTGCCAGGTGTGCCAGTTCTAAAATCTCCCAACAGCTGTCACTTGAAGCACAACCATTTGAAAACTTTACTGAGAATGGTGTGAAAAGCAAAAAAGTACCAGTGAGCATTAATTCTATGGACAACAACAGCTGATGGATCCGAGCAGTTAAAGGAGAATGGCACAAATCTTGTAAGCCAACAGGCGGACGGCAACAAGGCAAATGACATCTGAATTCAACAGTTTTGTGTGGGATATCATCTCAGAACACACCATTTATCAGACTTTGCCTCGATTGGACTTCAACAGCCAAAGACCATCTCGAATGTTAATGTTGTAAGGGAAAAACAAGAAAGTGCATCTACCATGGGCACAGGATCATCAAAATTAGACCACTGAGATACTGAGAAAAGTTGCCTGGTTGGATGAATCCAACTTCTTTCTGCACAATGCTGTTAAAGTGGTCAGAATTTTGCACAAGAAATATCAATCCAAGGAGCCATCATATTTGGTGTCAACAGTACAGGCCAGTAGGGGCAGTGTGATGGTGTGGGGAATGTTTTTCTGGCACACATTCAGGTCCCTAAAGAAAATCTGAATGGCACAGTATATCTTAACATCCTTGTTCACCAAGTTCCTCCTTTCATGGCTACAGTTTATCTACAGTCAGCTGGATACTTACAGCATGATAATGCACCATATTACAAGGTAACCATCATCATCAAGTGGTTTTAGGAACACAATAGCAGGTTTTCTTTGATTCAGCAGCTGACACAGTCCTTGGATCTCAACCTTATCAGGCATCTTTGCAATAAGGTAGAAAAGGCTGTTTGCAGTAAGACTGTGCAGCTGTCCAAATTGCAAAAATACAATACAATCATTTTCACGTTACGACATTCCTGCACATCACATTCAGCATCTTGCAGAAGTCATGTACAGACAAATTCATACTATTCTGAACCCAAAGGAAAAGTAACATAATACAAGATATGTGTACCTAATAAACTGGCAATTCAGTGTGTATCCTGCAGGCCATTAATAAAACATATATTTTAGTACAAATAAACACTGGTAAAATGCCATGTACTAAAAGTCATTGAGCTTTTTTTGTCATTAATTTAAAGTTGGTTCACTCCTTAGCATATTTTAATGTGCACCGCAGGCCAGAAGTCTGGATGCAGCCTCAAGACATTTGACTTACCCTAGAACATCCAGGAGTTTTCAAAAAAATGAACGAGGGTTCACAGGACAAAAGTCTCCCGGATTTCAGCCAACTGCTCTGTTTGCTTTTTGAGCCAAGCATTTTATTTAAGTTGTCGAGTATAGTGCTTAACAGTGATAAAATTACCACTCCTGTTGGCCAAAAATATATGATGAAGAAGTCTTTCTTCTGGGGTGGTAGATTGCAGTTTGTGTTTGGTTCGCTAATGTTTTGTTAGATTTCTGTTTTCAAGACTAAAAACCCTCCAAAAACCAACAATGCACACCCATTTTCACCCACAAGCAGCCAAACCATAAGGTCACTTTCTGCAGAACTGATGTAGCAAAGACACTTAAAGGTTTTGCACGAATTCTAACATTTAGATATAAGAGCATATACTTAAATGATAACTGAATCTTGCGGGAAAGTGGATGGAAATGCTTCCCTGTTATCTCATTAAACCGACTCTAAAACAAATCATTGCTCCTTGATTATCAGTTTTAAATACTTTCTTTTGGGGGGGATTTGTAAATGAAAAAAGCAAGATCCTTTGTAACAGGGTGGATGATATCTGAGTGAACACTTCCTTAAAGCCTTCTTGTAGTGTATGTAATTTGTTGTTTTATTAATGCCGTCCCTAATGTCACTCTTCCGTTTTACACATTCACCCCTTACAATAAAAAGACATTTCTAAATGGTTGCAGGGCATCCTGTCAAATCGAATCAAACTCAGTTTCAAATCCCACCCTCAAGTCTGTGAAGTAAGACCAGAAGGACACTCATGTGAAAACAAGAATCTACTGAGTTGCCAGTTTACTAAGTACAACCCCTACCTTCTCACAAACTGTACATTTCAACAAATCATATGACAGTTAACTGCTTTGTGTTGTATAAATCAGACAGATCAGCTGTGAAGTAAGACAGCATTAATTTGTTTGCAAACTAGGACTTTACCTTATTTAAGATGTTTTATTTAAATGGGTCTTGGTTTCCCAAATCTTACATTTGCTGAGTTGTGCGAATGTCCTCTCTAAGAAGATGTCAAAGAAAGTTTATAAAAAGGCTGAGCAGAACACTAGAGAAATACATCTGGGTTAAACTCTTAGGCTACTGGAAATTCTCATTTTGAATGTACATATAGGTGTGATTTTATCAGTGGTGTAACTTTTTACATGACAGACTGTTAGCTTGCAGAAAGGAGATGCCGGTCTACAATTTTTGCCCCCCAATGCCAGGAAAAAAACATACATCAAATTGAACAAACCCCACCTACAGTCCTGTGCTGAACAATTGGTTTCTCCAATTAAGTTGCTATTAGCACCAAGACATGAATGTGATGACAAAGTTGTTATACATGAGGGGGTTTGGTTAAAACTCCACAGAAGAAACTATTCCTTTTGGAAACAAATTCAAATTCAAGGTGTTTTTACTTTTGATACACAACTTAACTTTTAGTTTTAAGTGTGATTCCTTGCAAAAAAAAACACTCTCTGCTAAATAGAAATAATTATGTCAGACAGTGGTTTTCCAACCTGACTGAGTAAGAGTAGTCCAAAAATAATTTAAATTTGCATTACTTTTTAAGACTTACTTTCTGGCTTGGTTAACCAACTGGCTTTGTCTCCTCCGATAATAATGACCTAGTGGATTTCTTCCTGCATTCTGTTACCATACTGACTGGTGTGTTACTGTCTGTTACTATCATGTAACATTAACCTCCGTACCATTTTTTTTTCTCTGAGCAGCGACCCCATCCTGTAATTATGACCCAAGCGCCTTTGCTGACTGCTCTTTCACTGCCTTTTTACAGGTCAAGATTTGGATAAAAGGAGACACTTTATACCCCAATTCTGTAGCCACACCAGATGTTCTCTCTTGAATTTTATTTTGTTCCTATAAAACAGAAACCAATAGTGAATTACAATTTCATTCTAGTTTATGCTTATATATTCAGATAAACTAAAACAGAGTTCATTTTCATATGCTGCACATTATGTGGTTTAAAATGACTACTGTTTTTAACAGTAATAAGGTAAAAAAAAGTATCTCTCTAAATTCAAGCTGACTCCACCTCCCTATAATCCCACTGTGACTCTCTCAACATTCTTTCACAGTCTGTAGGGACGTGTCCATTTTAATATAGAATATATTGCATTAGATCCCTTAGAAATGGCGATAGCACTATTTGAAAAGAACAAATGGAATGAAATAATATAGAAGGAAGTGAAATACAAGGACATCTGCCTGCCTAATGCAGTAATGAGGTTTAACACCCTTGCCAGTTACCCATGAGCCCAGATGGCAGTTGTTTTCAAGCCTGAAAATGTGAGGACAATGATTTGTCCCTTGCAGACCACTGATGTGTAAATATCTGGTTCAGGTCCTTCATTGTATGCTTAGTGCCCTGAGTTGGGCAGATCAGTTTATCCTCTGTATGAATATATCTGCTTGGAGAGGTCACAATGGGGCCTTACACACCTATTACTGTTTTCACTGCCATAATTTAGCTGTTAGTTAGCTGATGTTTAAACTGACCCGTTTTAACCAATAAAAGTGCTGAATGGTTTAAAATGGTAACTTATGTTTCTTTATTAAGATCTAATGTTAAGTGTATGAAAGGAGGGCTCTTCCTTGGAGTTGAACCCATAACCATCCATAACCACTAAGACACGAGGAGTTCAGATTCATGGAGGATCAAGACTTGAAGGCAGAAAGTTTTTCCCAGAGAGACCGTGTGTATATGACTTCTTATGTTACATCCCTGTGTTTTTCTCTGGGTTTTGTCTCTGTCACAATATTTTCAGGATTGGGACCGTTGTTGCACATGAGACCAATTGAGAGGTAACACGTCAGGTGAACTACTTTTAGACACACAAGGTGTCACAAGAGGGTAGGTGCCAACCCTGTACTTTTGATTTTGGTAGGCTAGCTTAGTGTATTCAGGTTTTTCTTTTTGTGTGGTTCATTTACACAGCTAGAAGAATATCCCTAGCCTAGGGAAGGTGTGTTCTGTTTTGTTTTGTTCATTTCTTTAGTGCCGTCCAGGCTCATTTCCTTAATAGCCCTTCCTTTTGTGTCATCCCATTGTCTATTCCTGCATTCCATACTGTTTGGTGTGGAAGCAATAAAAACTTTTTATCAATTAGCAGCATATTCAGGCTGGCCAGTTTTTGTTTCATTGGTGATTTATTGTGCATCAACATCCCGTACCCAAACCTCTATTGCAACTTATGTTATTGACCCAAACCTAATCCCCCAGGCTTGGGCCAGGGTCATAACACTTGCATGTTTTAATTTGCCTCGTGATTTTATACATAGCCAAAGTGCAAAAAAGTCCAAGATGACATGTAATGCAGAGTAATACTGAATTGTCCTAGAGTCATCATTCATGAATCAAATTAAAATGACATTCCAGTGTCATGTTAACATTTTATGGTTGAAACATAGGGACGTTGCCCTTAGGGACATTATGCTGGCAGGCTCAGTGCTGAAAGTCAAAGATAAAATAAAAAGACCGATTTAGTAATTCAGTTCTTTTGAACTGGGAAAAAAATCCATGCAAACTCCATTAAGGAAAAGTTTAAACCTGTACCCCAACAGCTGTAAAGCAGAAGCTGTAAATTCTAAGCCATCCTTGCAGCCATAGAAATGCATGCTCATTCATTCACTTATGAGTGTACTTATGATTTTACCATGGAGGTATGAATCTGAATTTTTTGTTTTTCCTCTGATGAACAGGTGACTGGGAAGAGTGATTTTCATGTTTGTGAGCACAGTGATAATGTCACTTGTGCTTTTGGGGCAACATGAATGGTGTGACTGAATATTTACAGCATGTCAAACAATGCCATCCCTGCCAGCCCATTAAGGTAGTCCACAGTTAAGGTGAACTATATGCTATATGTCTTTCTTCTGAAAACTGCATGATAAATCCTGAATGGTTTATTCTTTGGGCCCATGGACTCATTAACATGCAGCAATCCTTAAAACTTTTGCCATGAAACAGAACAGACAATATAATCTATTAAATTACAAAAAAGCAAACAGCAGATGCAGAACAAGGGGCTAACTCACCACATCGATGATCTGCAAAAGGGTCAGTCCCAGCTCCACGACAATGGGCAACGAGTCATTGATGACAGGCCTCTCCAGACGATTGTAGTTGTCCATCAGTTCCTTGTAGAGCCTCCGCTGGTATTCCCCCTGCAGGGACTCTGTCAGGTCACAGAAGGAGAGGGAGACCACAATGGTCAACATTATTCTGGCCTGACTGACACTTTTCACGTCAGTGCATTACTGTGGAAAGGGCATGAGATGATTCATGCATCTCAGAGTAGGCTTTTTTGGCTACCCAAACAGTTGGTCTGGTATATGATTCCAAAGTGGGTTCTTATTATTATGCCATGTATCTACTCTGTAATGGACTGGTGTTCTGTCCAGGGTGCCCCCTGCCTTGTGAGCAATGTTTCCACGAGAGGCTCTGACCACTAAAAATCTAGCTGTGAAAGTAGTTAAAAGGATAAACTTCAAAATTATGTATGCCATTTTAATACAGTACAAAGCAGATACAAATCCTTCCATCCATCTGTCCGTTCATCCATCCATCAACCCTTGTCATTAATTGTATTTCAATTGCAGGGACAAGGTGAGCTCATTTAGCACTGAAGGTGGTGTATCTTGGTGTACAAAACTTATACAAGTTTGTTTGCTTTAAAGTGTAATTTATAACCCTTCTTCTGGTTACTGCACTGAGTTTGTGAATTACTACACTTTACAATCTGCTACACATATGCAGGTTGCAAATTTGAAATCATACTAATGTTCTTCTAAGTTACAATGTAAATAACTTTTCTTTTATACAACCATAGGAATTTGAGGCCACACACACATAATGTGCTCTCTTTGACCTCAGGCGGGTGAACATTCTGAAACCGCAACATTTTTTCTATGTGCGCAACAACATAATCCCAGCAAGTTACCAGGAACCTAAGTAACATTCTCAATACTCCAAACAGTACCTAGCAGAGCTATAGCATTATACAAACACAGAGCATATCAATTTGACAAATTTCATAAAAACAAAAGGGACATAAAATAATGATTCTGGTGCATGTATCATAGATTTGTAGTTAAGTAGTATTCATGTTTAAATCCAGCCTCACTAGAATTTTCTTGTCATTTAACATTATGTTTGATTAAAAATGTTATGTATAATGTCCAAATTCTTCAATACTTTATAGACTTCTCCAAATTTTTATCCATTTGCTGTCTACTCTCATTGTGAATACATTCCTTCCATTAGGAATAGGCTCTAATAATACTCTGGTCTCCTACCTGCACTCTGGGAGTTAAAGAGTATGGTGCAGTGGTTTTCTAGGTTTGTCATCTTCATGACTGAGATCAATGTTTTCCTTCATGGAAGTCGGGGTGGAGGCCTCTTGTTAGCAGCTGGTTCATTTGTGCAGCTAGGTGAGTATTGAGAGCTGTTAGCTTTTTTTAGCCAATTGGTTTTGATCATGTGAGACCCTGGTGCTACCCAATTATTCTTGTTTGTGACCCTTTGTTGGACACCTATTGTTGTGATGGTGACTGGTACCTGACCTGTGGCACTATTTTCAGTGCACTGCTGTTGTGTGATTATTTCTTCTCCCGTAGGTCCTTCTAGCACAGTTCTGTTTTGGCTCTATGTGCACCTGTGACTAATTATTTATTGTACTGAAGCTGAGAGTATACTTTAGATGATTCTTTGGAGAAAAAGACATTTATTCTTTTGGTATCTGTTTCTTTCATGTATCTCTGCATCTGGTTGATAGTGTTTGTTTAGCAGACTCCAGAGCCTCAGTTATAGACAGTTAATGTATGTCTTCAGTAGTCTGGACCTGTCCTTCATCATGATAATATAAATAGTGCAGGAGATAAAAGAGATCATGATACCCTTCTGTAGCTTATTTTTTTCCAGATTCTCTTTATCTGGATTTGCCAAGAAGGGCATCCGGGAGGGTTTGCATCTTGTTTTTCTAGCATCTCTACTGCAGCAAATGTGAGTTTAACAGTTGTTGAGATTGCGCATTCTGCTACTTTCATGTTTTGTAGAATAATTTTTGATGCCAGCTTGCCATCAAATCTAGGAAGCCTAGTGGGAGGCTGACAGTAGTTAGCTTAGCAAAAATCTTTTTTGTACATCAGCAGCAGGCAGTGAGTCTGTCAGGCACTCTGAAACATATTCCTGCATGTACTCTTCTCTTGGGTTCTACTTGTAGTTGCATGGTATTTAATCCTTGGAATCAACATTGTATGCCACCATGTCGAGTTTTGGTGGGAGGCTTCTCCCGACATTTGAGCACTGCATGAATAGTTGTTTTTCTGAGTGCAGATGACAGCCTTTTCCTCGTCCATAGTGCCTTCATGTGTTTCATGTAGCCTCTCTCATTTGGTTTACTGTTGTTGTAGTATTCCATCAAGTCCATATTATCAGATCTTCTCCATCTTTGCATGGTTCCAGGAGCCAAATTACCATTAAATTGTCCTGGTTTCCCAAAATTCAGTGTAGATCTTGTTCATAAAGGCAACGTCCAGACTGGCATGGCTCCCTTTGTTCTTCTAATTGCTCATATCGTTCTTCTAATGCTCATATTTGCAGATTGAGTGCTACAGAAACCTAAGGTCTCTTATTGAATAGCGGTGATATTTCTGGACAAGGAAATGAACCTCAGTTTTCCCACATGCTAGTGGTGTGATTTGTAGCTGCATATTCTGCATGTATACAGTGCTGTGAAAAAGTGTTTGCCTCCTTGTGATTTCCCATATTATTGCATATTTATCACTGATAGCACCATTAATATTACCAAATTGCATCATTCCTGTTAGAGCAGATAACAGGTTAGGCCTACTAACATGACTGAGAAAGAAATACATTACTTGCAGATTTTACTCACACACAAAGGGCTGTAACTCTGAGGGCACTTTATATCCCTCAGTGGAACACATTACTGGGAACCAAGACTAATAAGGCAATTCCATCTCTTCCTAAGTTGTTTTGCACAAGGGTAAAATATCCATTTCCAGCACTTCTACTATTCTGTGGTCATCATGCCACATCAAGGCCTCTGGTTATATTGTCTCATCACTCTATTCATAAGGGTTTCACAGATGAGAAAATTTTCATTAAGAAAGATATTAGCTCCAGACTTGCTACTGCTGTACTCTACATTTCAGATTTCACTGTATTTTGCACAATATGCATTAAAAAGGTACAGTATATTATTGGATAATAAAGGATACTGATAATGTATGACTTTAATGAGATCATCGACTCAAGGTTTTGTATACTACATCTCTTTTTTCTTAATATTGTAAGTTTGCGGGGTGGGTGAAGAGGACATAACCCAACATGACATATCGTGGCATCTAAAGAGGGATGTGCAATTTTTTTTTCTTTTTTGTTCTTTTCCCAGGCATGTTAGAAAGGCATCTCCCATGTAAATCCTGGGTTGTTCTGCTGAACGAGACAATGCGCATTAATGGAGACGTGTGAAAAGGAGCAGATGGAGGAAATGGAAGCTCATACATTAAATCTCCAACCAGTAAAGTCCACCACTCCTCTTTGCCGTTGAACTATCATTAACATCAGTTTCTTAGTTCACTAATGTCCGTAGTTGAGCAGTGACCTGGTTTTTAATTCTGCTTGAGAGAGTGTACATGTAGTGGTGTTTTGTAATACTTACCTGAGTACAAAGGAAGCCCCACAACACATTTTTCATCTTCTTTGTTTCTGGGAGGTTTGGGTTTTTATGAGGTTTAAAAGCTAGTAAATGTGTGCTCTGAACAGGCAGAAATAGACAAATAAGAATCTCCATTGGTCTTCTTCCTTATTATTTTTGTTTTTTGAGAAAATATGTCAACTGACTAACAGTTTTAAAAATAAACTTTAGATTTATGCTCTGATTCAAAATTCAGGTTATTTTTGTTCTAGTTCTAGTATCATATCCTACATTTTATATTTTACTTTCTCAGTAAGAGTCTGGTCCTTTTTAATTTTATAAGTAAACACTATTAAATGAGGAATGTTAAGAACAGCAAATGCTACAATGCTGCTGATTTAATAAAATGCATGTTGTGTTTGTAAATCTGTACAGATTCTGTTACTGCATAATTCTTGTATTAATACACAAACCAGAGTGACAGGACTGGCAGGAGTCCAAAGTCCATTTTTTCCCAAAGCAGTTCATACCCAAAATAGACATCACACCTGCCTTTTCAAACTACAAAAGATCTTGAGTAGTATTATTTCTTGAAAGCACCTTTACTGATGTGTCATAAAATGACAAAAACAACACTGCATGCCTGCCAAAACAATGACAACTGTTCTCTCCTGAAAACTCTTAGATGTAAGGAAAAGCTACACCCATGTTTTATGGTGTGGAATGATTACCTTCTATCTTTTATCATGTTAAATGAGCCCTTTTCTTCTTGCAAAAATGACAGTGACAGCAGGGGGCTTTTCAGGCCTATACCTCATCTGATGTTAGCATTGTCTGGGCTCATTTTCAACAGCATGACTCAATATTTTGTTTCTCTTCAAAGGTATCAGGACAAACTCACATATCATGCTAACAGCCAAAAATGTCAGTTCTGACTAAAATGCCAAGTGGCCAATTAAATGCTTCATATATTTTCCATTGATTTCCCAGCAGCTACAATTAAAGACATTAACAGGCAAATCAATCCAATGAGAAACAGGACAGCCATTAAGCATAATTATGTTAAGAACTGCCAAGGCAGTAGAGCTGCAAACGCTTTCAAACATCGTTCTGCAGATTGGAAGAAAATATGAATGCTGGCTATTTAACACAGCAAATTTTAAAAAAACAAACGGTGACTTTTGGCTTTTCTCACACCGCCACCTGCAGTATTCCTTACCAATACTGATTTGTCTGCATTCTGCACATTTTCAAAAGTACAACTATCAAACAAGTAGGCTTTTTAGATGTACAGCTCTGAAACCAAGGACCTTATACACTTCTCCCCTATGAGGCTTTGCAAGGATTCATCATTGTCAAAAACCTAAATCGTGAACATCAGTCACCTGCATCTATTTAGTGGTTATCACAAGCTGAAATGATGAGGGACTGTGAAGGACTGTTCATTTTTGGATCATGGTCATTGTCTTGACATGTTAAGTTTTCATAATGAGACATGCATGAAATTAATGGAAATGTGAAAAATGGAAAAAATTGCCCATTGACATTGTACCACAGTTTCAGTGTGCCACTGTGGTCACCATTAACCTTGATGGCTTTACTGTGAAGCTGTCAATAGGTAGTAATGAAGTGTTTGTGGGTGCTTCCAATTGTACAGGACCCCCACCATGTCATAACAGTCCCTTTATATTGTCATGGGTGCAATTAGTTCAAATAGCCACTGAAATACACGGGACACAGGACACACCAGCTAAACACAGAGGAATCAGCATTACATACAAAAGGATATTTAAGAAGGAGCAGATCCTCACACACATGTTGACAGTGTCCTGCAATTTCCTTGAGAACAACTTGGATATAGTATATCTCTGCACATCATGGCTCTGAAATCCAGACTAGACAAGGGTTGCAGAAGTTCAGCTGGATTCCTATATCTTCTATATCTGTATAAATTAGTTTATCAAAACAGGGAAGACAGCTTGGGCAAGCTAGATTACAGCATTAATTCATTCAGTTATTTCCTAAGTACAGGAGAGAGAAGGGAAATTGTCAGTATCACAGAGAGAACCAGCACCGACAATCCCTGGTGACCAGGAGTTCCTCACTGCAGTAGAAATCTAACATAATGTCCACATAAAACAGAATTATGAAGCTGCAAAAAATAATAGTACTACATTAGTCAAAGTGTTTTTTGAGCTCCTTTGTAGGTGCAATTTCTGGAATATTAGTCTCACTTTTGTGACTTGTGTATTTAATTCCAAATACTGTAACCACAAAGTCCCACTCCTTTCACAAATTAAAATCATTTAAATGACTTTGTACGCCACTTACTTAATATAATTTATGCTATCCTGTCCTTCACTTCACATGTTTATAAAGTTTTACCAGCGGTTATGCTTTCAGTCCTTCACAGAAAAATTAAAAAACTCAAAGTCTGTTAAAATAGTGAAAATAACGTTTAATGCAAAATATCTTGCAACCTAATTTAATGGAAGCATTGTTTGCAAGCCTAGGATGACAGCTGCAATTTCACAGCTCCACCACCAGCAGACTCTAGATATCTGCCTTTGCCTTTTCAACTATCTTCCAGGTAAACAGATACCACTGGTTCATCTGCTGCAACAGTTTAAAGGTTGCCATGAGGTACAGACTGAAGAGCAGAGCTGACAAAAACATAATGATCTGGAAAGGAAACAGCATGCAGGGGCCAGAAAAAAACTTAGGGCTAGCAGTAGTAGCTTTTACCCAAATCCTAATCTTAATCCAATTCCTAACCCAAAGGATATCAGAAAAAGAACAACGACATCAGAACTGGGGAATAGTAACAAGGCCATAAAGCACTTAAAATGCCACTGATCACGAAAAAGTTAGAAACGTTGACAAACAGGAATCCTTGACATTGCCGGTCAAATGGTCTAGACTTCATGGACTGGGAAACTTTAAGAGGGAGTGGAGAGCATCACGCATTGTTAAACACACCCTCTGCTCTGCGGGGGTCCTAACTCATCAATTATTCACGCACAGTCGAATGTGTCAAAAGCCATACATAAACCGTAAAAAAAATGTGGATGTCACTGGACTTGACTCAATTAAATCATTAGCTTTGTATGGCCTTTCTAATTCTTTTAATCTTCTTTCTTTTTGGGCAATACAGTACAGATAGACATTCTCCTCAAATGAGAGTTCCCTATGTGTGAACTTTTTCTCTGACAAATACACTTAAACCGAAATCCATTTTACCCCTCATTTCCAACTCTACCAAGTCAGAAAACTTGATTCAATTTAAATTGAATAATGATTATGATTAATTATTTCTGTAAAAAGGTTAGCTTCTTTCTGGTCACCAAACCACATCGTCACAGCTGCTTTAACCCGTTATTGGAAACTAGTCAAAATGACTTATCTGTTAATTGAAGTGTTAATGAGGAGCAAGAAAACTGGCTTAAGAAAATGCTGGCCTATGCACTACATCACCACCATAGTGACTGTTTGCTGCAGAATGTGGGCATAATCCTGAAGAGAAATATCAAAAAGCTGGACCTAAAGACTTAAAAAAAGAAAAGACTAGCATGTGCTTTTGGGTCTCTTCAATGACAGTGATCTCTACACCTTGAGCTTAATTTGGTCAACAACAGTGCCTTCAAAAGGCATCATCATTAAGCGGAGAAAATAGCAGTCAAGCTATCAAATTTAAGAAATTCCTGTAATAGGTGCAGCATTTAGGTGTTTCATAGTAAACATTAATGCCTAACTGCCTGTCTGCTTTAATTTTTCTTTTCTTTTTCTAATTACTGAACATCTTTCACACTTCAGTTTTCCTTCTTTCCCAGCTGTTGATACATAGTATTGTCTCTACAGATATTATCACTGGCTAAGGTGTTTAACCCAGTATCCTCATGGAGACTCTACATAGGTTGCTGCATAGGTTGACAGAATAGGTGACATTATTACACATTCTTTACTTTTATGCATGCTTTTATAGTTAATTTACACAGATACACATATCAGAATGCACAGAGACATTGAAATTTTGCTTATACACAAAACTCAAAGGCTTTTGAGCTTTTCAAAAGAGCTGTTAATTCCAGGTGTCGAACTGCTTGAGGTTATAGAGGCTGTAAAAGTCGACCTTAAGTGAGCTAAAATTTCTGATCAGTTGCCTGTGTGCAATCTGAGAATCAGCAGAATCCCTTGTGAATTCCAGTGTGTCACCCAGTAATTCTCTTAGAAATGCAAGCAATTTGAAAAAAAAACATTGTAATTTAGAGCCAGAACAAATAGAATTTAAATTTCAGACAGATATTGAACAGCCATGAGGTTAAGCTCCCAGTTGGGCAGCGGAGGCCTGTATTAGCAAGCTTCTCTAATATATGAGCAGCCGGTGGGTCTACTTAGCTAACTAGCACTTTAGGAAAATTCTTGCCCAGTTTATTGACATGGAGGTAGCCTGATTTGATTTTGGCCCAGTTCATGTACTTTTAGCAACACAGGGGCCTAATTTAGTTCAGGTCAGTTCTTCTCCATCACTTCTGTCTCATAGTCATGTGCTTGGTAGAAATATGATAGCTTTTGTTCACTAGAATACTGCTTCTAGTAAAAATAGAGCAAAAATAATCATAATGAGACCCAAAGGAAAAAAACAATGTATACAAACTGAAGTAATGGAGAAGCTACACCCTACATGGGAGGCCTGCATAGAAAATCTTAGATGTTGTTCTTTTTCAGGAAGAACTTTTTTTCTACCCTCCTGTATGAGCCAGTCCTATGTATAGCTTTTAATGTGCAGTGGTGTGGAGAAGAAAGTACACCCCTCTATATCCTTGTTACAGACATTTATTCCAGCAGTCCAAATTAAGAGCTAGGGTCTAAATATTTAGCCAAAGAGCAAATGTTGCTTTCCATGTTCCTCAAGGTAGATGGCAAACACATCTGACCACGTAACAGTGAAATATTTGACAGCCATCAATAGGTTTTGCATTTGGAAGGCACTGTACATGTAATGTGTCGTTGATACAAGTGGTGTCAGCACAGAATGGTTAAGAAATACTGTGTGAAGATTGTAGCCGTTCAGAAGACCTGTGCAATTCAAATAGTCAATTTTCTGATCCCAAAAGCAACTGAGGGGTGAAAAAATACTGTGCTTTAATCTCCACCGATTCAACATGCAACTTTTTGTCTATAAATAATTCAACTAACTTTCATAGCACCCCATGGATATAGTGTCCTTTTATTTCCTTTAGTCTCAGATTGCTAGCCAAAAAACCTTCAGGCTGGTTCTCAAAATTCCCTAAGGCTATTCTTCTCTTCAATAATGTCAGCTGGGTTTTTAAGTAGTAATTTAAAAATTCAGTTTCTTCTCTCTTTTTAAATTGAGATTTTCATTTTTTTAGGTGATGTACAAGAATAGTGAATATTCTAGGAGTATGATCACAAACAATATGTACTTTCTTCATGATAAAAATGTCTGTTTGCCTAAATATGTATCCAGTGTTCAACAAACAGCAATCTACTGATTTAGCCCTTCACTTACTGCCATTCCTGGTACCAGCTCAGAATTACATCCATGAGAGTACAGCAAGATCATGTACTAAGTCTTCCAAGTTACAGTCCCATGCCAACAAAAAAAACTGCTACAGTGGTTCAGGAAAATATCTACCTTTTTCATATAAATGGATTATTATTCTGTGCAATGGTATTTCTGGGACCTTCTATGTTCATTTTACTTCCATGAAATGTAATTTTCTGTTTAACTGCTTGTTTCATACATCTTGGGACACACTTGCTGTCTCAAATCCAACATTATTTTGTTCCTCAGTTAATTTGGCTTTTTTCCTTCAGCTGACTATCATGGTCATCAACCATATTCTTCCTTCTTTCTACCACAGTCTCAACCAGTCACAACCACAAATGATGGTAAATATAAATCATAACTTAACAGCAGATCCAGGGCTATTATACCAGCGATTCATTTAGCTGGCACTTTCTTCCAAGAGATGTATAGTTACTTAGGGACTGGACCTTTTAAAAATAAAGCTAAAACATTTAAAAATAAAAACTGGTAAAAAAGGAAAATACAAATAATTTGAACAAAGACTGAAACTCATTTTTCGCTCTGCAGTTACAAAACATCTGTCCTTGCGAAAGTAAATTGGCTGTTTATTTTCACTCAATGCAACATTGGAAAAATTTACACATCACTCCAGTTGAATGCATCTAATTTAGAACTAATCACAAATCATATTAATTAAGATGGATATTTACACCTATATAAACAGCATAAGCTAAACATTGTTACCCCCACCCCTTTATTATACTGTATTTTCACACATCAAAGATCATATCAGACTATTAGAAAACATTAGAATCCCAGTGTACTTGTGTGCTATAACATTTGGGCTGTTGCATTTTTTCAGGCCTCTGCATTCAAGGCATAACAGAAGTTCCCAAACTATGGCAAATATTAATAATGGACTCTTAATATAATAAACAGACAGTTCACTTGTGTTCAGGGATATAGCAGAGTGATTTATCATTTACATTTATTGCAGTCTGCTTCGATCATCCTGTATTACTACACTGCACATCTAAATCAGGCATATATGGATCAAAGACTGTGCAATACAATTCCGTATTCCTTTTTACCACTGTCTTGTAATGAGGAATGTAATAAAGAATAGTTGAATGCACAATACTATCATGTAGCATGATAATGTGGAGAAAACAGTAGCCTTTTAGTCAGTGTCTAGGGCAAAACAAAATATTATTATAGAAATGAGTTCAGCTGGAAGCTTGCTTCATGGTGTAAAAAAATGAAAAATTTAATGCAGGGTTATCAAAGGACAGCAACTGCTCTTATCCAATAGATCCGATTTATCCTTTCATTGCATAAACACACGCATTTATCCATGCCTATTTAAATCTTGATCTGCTGGGTATGTGAGTAAAGCTTTTCAAGACAAGGACATCCACCAAACGGTACCTCACCTCCAAAGGGACACTGGGGTAAGTTTGAACACAAGATATTAAAGGACAAAAGCCTTTTTGTCTCTGTGTGAAGTGTCAGTTCCTAAACCTTCTTATCAACAGTCATTTGGAATACTCTTAAGCACAGTTAAAAATCATGAATAAATTTTGACTTAACTCATTTTAACTCACTCTTTTGGCTGTTAAATTATGTTAAGGAGGAAAAACAATAATTATTGCCAGGGATACAGATTATGAAATTGAAAGGTATTTATATTTATATACGCTCACTGGCTACTCTATTGGGAACAGTTGTACACCTGCTCATTCATACAGTTTTCTAGTTAGCCAATCATGTAGCAACAGCACAATATATAAAATCACACAGAGACAAGTTATGAGCTTCACTGAATGTTCATATCAAACTTCAGAATGGAATGGAGTAGAATAGAATAGAATAAAATAAATCTGACCTAAGTCACTTTGACTTTTTGCATGGTAGTTGGTGCCAGACAGGGTGGTTACAGTATTTCAGAAACTTCTGCGCTCCTGAGATTTTCANTAGAATAAAATAAATCTGACCTAAGTCACTTTGACTTTTTGCATGGTAGTTGGTGCCAGACAGGGTGGTTACAGTACGCTCCTGAGATTTTCGAGGATAACAGTCTCCAAAGTCAACACAGAATGGTGTGAAAAACAAAAAACCTTCTGGTGAGCGGCAGTTCTGTGGGCAGAAACATGTTGTTGATGAGAGGTCAGAGGGGAATGACCAGATTGGTTTGAGCTGATAGGAAGGCTTTAGCAACTCAAATAACCTCCTTTTACAACAGTGGTGGGCAGAAAAAATGTCTCTGAATGTACAAGACTTCAGATCTGGAATCAAATGAGCTCATCACTCATCAGTCAAGAACAGGAAACTGAGGCCACAGTGAGCACCAAAACTGGACACTGTGGATGGAAAAATGTTGCCTGGTCTGAAGAATCTTGATTTCTGCTGCAACACACATATGATAGGGCCAGAATTTGGCATAAACAGCATGAAGCCATGGACCCAACCTGCCTTGTATCAACAGTTCAGACTGGTGGTGGTGGTGTAATGGTGGGGAATGTTTTCTTGACACACATTGGGCCCCCTAATACCAATTGAGCATCATTTGAATGCCACAATTTACCCATCTTCTAATGACTACTTCCAGCGTGATAACACACCATGTCACAAACCACAAGTCATCTCAGACTGGTTCCATGACAATGAGTTCAGTGAACTCCACAGTCCCTAGATCTGAATCCAATAGAGCACCTTTGAGAGATGTGAGAATCTCAGTTTGGAAGTATGAATGTGCAGATAACAAATGTGCAGCAACTATGTGATGCAATCGTGTCAACACAGACCAGAATCTCTAAGGAATGTTTCCAGCACCTCATTGAATCCATGACACAAAGAATTCAGGCTGTTCTGAGAGCAAAGGGGGTCCTACCCAGTATTAGAATGGTATTCCTAATAAAGTGGTGAGTGTATGTATTGAAAATATTATGCATTTTTTTCCAAAAGCAAAGTACACAGTGATCTGTACATCATTTGTATATCGCAGAACGATAATCCTTTTTACCAGTACATTACTCTGTTTGGATAGGATCTTAAGTATGGTAATAATGACACTAATATATTTGTATGGGCTTATACAATGTAAAAATATAAAATAAATATTTTCCTTAATCTTTCTTATATATCTTGGGATATATCTTGGTGACTTTTTCAATTTTGCCCTTTGTAGGGACCTTAGGTACATTGGAGAGTTGTTATTGGCACCTGCATCACCAAAACTGACCTTTAAATGAATTGAGCACCCAGTTCAAAAATTGTTTAGAACTGCATTTTGCCTCAGACTGTCACTGTAAATAATGTCACTGTGTAATGTGATGTCCTTGTGATTTTGTAAACATTCAAAAGGGGGGGGGCAACTACAAAGGAAAATTTCTGTGCACATAAAAAAGCATCCTCAACTGTGGGTTTTGAAGTCACAGCATTCTGGTACCAGTGACCCACATCAACAAAAAGTACTGCCAGATATGCAAGAAATGCAGATGATGAAATTCAGTTTTGGACCACTTCACTTTTCAGTGCGGCATCTACTGTTGTTTATATAAAGGGGAGTGGCCTTGTAGAAATGCAAATAGCCTCTGAGGGTTACTGGGTTGCCACACACTTTCCTTTTATGCTCCTCCGCCTTCATTATTTAGACGATCTCTCAAGACAAATACAGGCTATTATGTGCGTCAGTTGTTGTTTTATTTATGGCCTCCTTTGATAACATAAACAGAGACGACGGCACAGGGAATATGTGAGTTCCATCAGGAAATACACTGTGATTTTCCATTACCTTAATATTGCAGCATTCTTCCCCCCAAAATATGTTTGATATAGAACATGATGAGAACAAGAAAATGAGAGTGGTCGAGCAAAATTCAATTTTGACTGCACTGGACAAAACAATGCGGAGTGCATCCATTTTTTTATTAGCACAACAGAAAAAAGAGCCATTAGAGTTTTAATATTGTATCCCTGCCCCCTGGAAGTGGATGTGATGGTTATAAAGTTATGATTTATAACTACTGAAGTATTTGGATTAGGTGTGCAAACAGGCTCACACAAAACCCCCAATGAACCAGACAAATGAACACAACAATATTTCTTGTTATCTGACCTCAGACGTACTGAAGTACTGTTGCCAGAAGTCCTGTATTTTTAATCTGTATTAGGTAAGTTGAAAATAAAAAGTCTCACAATGTGCCCTTGTCCTTAAACCACACGTTGACATTTTATTTGCACCAACCACAAACTATAACTATTTTGTAGCCGTTTGTTATAAAATATTGTGGTCAGAGACCCTCCAGTGTTACATCAGCAAACTGTCATGTGAATTATGGTGTGGGCCTGGATTTGAATCCTCGTGGTGTACCGCAACCCATGAAAGGTAAGAAGGTTGCAGGAACACAACTTAGCCTCTTTTGTACCTTTCCTAAATAAAGGAACAAGTTGTATTGCACTGAATAACAACTAAGCGGCCAAAGTCTGAAAGATGTGTTTTGAGACCCTTCTTGAATATAGATACTCAGCAGTTCTCTGGCAGAGAGGGATGTCATTCCACCACACAGGAGCCCAAACTGATAACTTTAAGGTCTTAGATATATGCAACAAGCAGAAAGGAGATGGATGTGCATCACAATCTGGTGGTTTGTAGAATGATCAAGTCCTCCACAAATAAAGGAGCAGATCTGTTGATGGTGTTGTAAGCTGTAACCAGAGCCTTGAATTCTCTATGGGTAGCTACAGAAAGCCAATTGAGAGCGACGAGGAGGGGAGATACATGGGCACACTTTGGCAAAACAAACAAAACTGCAGCAGCATTCTGAATCAGCTGGAGAAACTTAATGACAAAAGCCAAAAGGCCAGACAGGAGTAGCTTGCAGTAATTCAGGTGGGATATCACCATGGCTTAGACAAGCTGTGTAGAATGTGTTTTAGATTTTTTAGATCCTGCAGATTTTATACTGTACAAGACATATCTGCAGGACCAAGTTATTTCTTTGATGTGTTTTGAAAAAACAGAGAAGTGTTACTCCAAGGGTTGAACCAGCTCGGCAGTTTAAATGAGTGAACTGTCCAGTCTGATAGAAAGATCAGGACAGCTGGACAAACTCGCTTTGGGGTGAAGCATCTTGTTTTGGAGAGACTGATTTATAGATGTTATCAATCATTCAAGCTGATGTCCGAGAGGCAAGCTGTGATACGAGAGGAAATGTCTGTACCTTCAGGGAGAAAAGAGAATAACTGGGTATTGTAGGTGTCACAGTGACCGGAGAGGCTGTAAGAGGCAATGACAGAGCAAAGGGAGAGGTTGTGTCGATGGAGGAGGGCAAGGGGTTCAGCCCCAAAACCTGTGGAACATCAATGAAGAAAAAATTAGGCAAGATTCAAAAGCCTTAGGGTTCAACCCAACTCATTTTAATCCTCTTTCTTTGGTTCCAAGACATCCAAGTGACAAAAGCAGAATCTGGAGATTGACGATGCTACATGTTGCAGACAAGACAACAACAACTGGAAAAATAGTTCTACTGATCAAAAAGTAATAAAATAATTTAAAATCTAATGCAATCATTTTTTATTAACTTTTATTATCTTTGCCTTAGCTGTTGGGGGCTGACATCTTACCCCTTTGAAACAGTTTGGTGACAATATTCTCAGTCATCCTGTTGCACTAGATCACTAACCCTAAAGCAGTAATGATCAGCACACATCACACCACCAAGTCAAACCAAAGGGCATCATGGGGTTCGGGGGAAAAAAATCTGTGTTTTACTGGCTTCCTGCACCGCTAGACAGATGGAAGATTTCCCAGTGCACATTACTTCAGCTGACAACACAGAGGATGAATGGATGAAAGAAATACAGCAGTTAGGAATAATTTCATACTGCTCAATAAGATCATATTCCAGTGATCAAGAAATACTATTTTTCTGACATTCTAAACATGCATAATAACAAAGAAAAATTACAGCATGGAATTACATAACATTTTAAATTTCACTTTGTCAGTCAACTCATGTGAAACATTCAAATTAAGCAATACCAAAATGATTATAAATAATTTCTATTAAGGAACAAATTGATATATATGGATTGAAATTCTTATGTTTTAAAAGCTGCTATAGTCATAACCTGACTGACGTAATTAAACTAAATGGTATAGCTTTAAATAAATGACATTTACATTACATTTGTTTATTTCTCTCCAAAAAGATCTACAGCTCAGCAAAGTAAAGCTTTAGATGCAGATATGTGACTGTTAAAATACAACATATCTGATATCACTGTTTTCACCAGCACATACTGCACAAGTAGCTACCTATAGAAATAGCCCGAAAAGACTAAAGTGAATGAGACAAATGTGTTGCATTTTTATACAGCAGATCGGAGATCAAGAGAGAAATTGGTCCAAAAGAGATGATCTTTTAGGACCCTGTTGGATCCAGAAAAAATTCAGCAATTCTGAGGGAGAGAAGGAGAAACTGTGAAACTACGAATTTTTTATGTTGGACCCAAGAGAGCTGAGATGGAGGGGCACTGCCCTCTTTCTAGGGTGTAGGGAGTGATCAGGACCTGTAGGTGCTGGGGTCCTCTGACTGTCTTGTGGGCCATAACCAGAGTCTTGAACTTTATACAGGCAGTCAAAGGACAGCAGTGGAGGCAAGTATATAAATGAGCTACCATTAAGGGAGCATGACCACTGTGATTCCACCATGCTCAAACCCCTCATCACTTGACAGCAGTGGAAAACATATGCAATCCAACAAACCAGAAAAAACCACAGATGTCCCCCATTTACTCCTTCCGGATGAGAGAGTGAAGGCCAGATGGTGAGACACAATGCATCAGCAGCCCAATGTATAGCAATGCTGACACAATAAGAGAACAAAGCAATGTTGTAATCATCTTTCCAAATGCTAGCATCCAGCTGTCTGTCTCAACCCCAAGACAAATATGCATGCAAATACAAATCAGGCAATGAAACACAAACATGAAGTGTCTTACACTGCATGTAACTGAAACCACAAAACATGACAAATCAGATTTCAATTTCTGTGGACACTACTCTTTGGACCCCATTGCGCATCCCCTTCATGTCTCCTGTTACATCAAACATCCATACAGCCATCCAACCATCCAGCCATTAATGTTAACTACTTTTCCCAGGGTCGCAGTGCTGTGGAGCCCTTCACAGAAACACAAGGCAACAGACTATGAAGCTACACCCTAGACGAGATGCCAGCCTCTCGCAGGGTTACATCAGTTCTGGTTGTCCTGGAAAATAAACGGTGGAGGACTCACATCAGGTTGACCAGCATGTTGAACTACATACTAATCTCACCAATCACTTAGGTGTCCAGTACTTGAGAGGATCATTAAGATGTGCTGGAAAATTGTTTTTTTTTTTTACTTTTATTAAAAGTGAAGAAGCAAACAAACAAGAAAAGTCAGAATTAATGCAGTCTTTACCACTGTGTGAAATGTGCATGGGTAGTGTATCGCTGCAAGGATTTTACTTGGCTCCTCTGTCTGCTGCCTCTGCCAGATGCTGTTAACCTCAGGGTTTGCCCTTGTCATGAGCTCCAAAGCTTATGTCCACGATAAAGTTACAGTCCAAATATTCGGTTACTGCACATCGCAAACGCTATAACGGTACAGGGAACAGGAAAGTCATGCACCGTGGGGCAAACTCACTCCCAGCTCTCAGATGATTTTGACACGTCGACAGAAAAAAAAATCAGTAGGATTTTCAAATACATCAAAACTATGACATATTTCCATTAATAACAAAGATTTATCGTCCTGATTCTTGTAAACAGCGGTTCCTGTTAAAGGAAATCACAGATAAGTCTATAGTTCTGTTTAATTTAATCGCTAATTTTAACATTCAGATGGACAAACTGAAGTGAATTACAGTATAACTTCCACTGTCAATTCTCATATGGAGGCTGTACGAAATCTTTTAACACCTTTTTTCCAAGAGCAATCACTTGACGTGGGGACTGTCTTAATGGGGCTGTTTTATCAAGCAGAGGGGGATGGCAAATGACAAAAAACACCGTATGCTTATGAACTGACGTACTGGGCCATCTACTCTGCCATGGAGCACCATCAAAAAGGCCTCATGTGCTGCCTGTGATTGAGCCATCAGTCAGTCCTTTGTCCCTCTTGCTGATCATCACAATTGTCACAGAGAGCTTTTCATGTCACTTAGCCACCACATTTGCAGATTCCTCCATAATAATAAATGAATGAGCTGCTGCAGTGTAGTCTCTGTGCTGCACACCAGATATGAGTCAAAACAAGGAATATTCTGTCAGTACTTTCCACTACCTTTGAAATTTGACTTCATTAAGTTGTATTATTGCACACACTTGTTTACATATTTGAGACTTAAAACTGTAATGACAGACTGGAGACACCTTTATTGAAGTTCGTACAGCTCCTTGCTGGTTCTGCTCCGCCTTTCTGGTCACTGGTGAGTTGCTGTTGGTTACTAGTTCATTCTGCCCAGTATCACCAGAGCCAACATGAATCGGTGACTCAATGACATATTTGTAATACTGGCGTGCAGGCGTGAGATAGGTGTGGGCACAGGACGGTCCAAGGTCGTGGTCAAAAGATAGGCGGGGGGTCGAAACCAGAAAGCGGTGCAGGACAGGAACGGGTCAGCCAAGAACGGTGGTCAAAGGGAAACGAGGGTCGACAACGAGTTAGACTAACGCGAGAGTTGCTCGGTACGCTCAGTGACAACATGGGCAGTACTTCGCACCGGGCTGTCGGGCTACACAGGTCTTATACCCCGATCGGGGAAACAAGGAGCAGGAGCTGGGCGGAACGGCAGGCGGAGCAGGGGGCGTGACAATGTCACTGAAGAAACGCCAAAAATCCTGACGATTTGACAGCACGAGTCCCGCCAAAAATGTCGCAAGTGGCCAGAACAGCATTTATTTGACGCCTGTCAGAGCATTTCTGTTTCCATTTCGCTGCAGATTTGTAGTTTGTTAGTAAATCCAGAGGAGAGCGGAGCAGTTATTTTCCGGATGTTTTTAGAGCGCATCTCTGTGGCCGCACCGATTCCGACGTGAAAACCGCTGTTTTAAATACCCACGTGGAAGCGGGTAAAAACACACGCGAGAAGGGACGGAGAAAAAACGGCAACGTGAAACATAAAAATGGTTTTCTAGCTTCGGATCAGTTAAGAGAATGAATGTAGTTTACATAGCTATACAGAAAAAAAATGGACACAAGGGGATTCCGGTCCTACTCCGGTCATTGATCTAGCGACTATTTCACAAACAACGGTTTTCACCGTTTGTTGATATGAAAAATGTTATATTTGAAATGCATCGCTAAGCATGCGTTTATTCTTCTTTTTTTTAAAAAAAAAGCTGCATTAGCTGTACAACAGTGTCCAGTATAAACACATCAGGAGGCACAGACAGCGCTGTCTTCAAACTGGTAAAACGGATTTATATTCCCAGATATTCCTGCCCAGCTGTTTACGGACGGAAATATTTTGTTCAAACAATCAGCTGAAGTGAAAAACGAGCATAATTCCAATTTGATCGCATCACGCAACTCAACTAAAACCTTCTGTTCGATTTCATGCCAGGACAGTTTACTCTAGTGACGGCATCGCTCTGTTATTTCAGTTAAATTAAGGAAAAATATATAAGAGCGGCAAAAAGACCAGTCTGTGTGTTTAAAGCGGCTCCGTCACTTATATGTATATAAATAATCGGGTAAGTGTGTGTATATATTCGTTCCTTGTTCCGAGCAGCGCGGTGGTCTGTTTTTCGGTACGTAACTGGTATTACGGGAAGGGGATGAAAAGTGTGGTGAAGAGCTCACCTTGGAAGAGGAAGGAGGTCCACAGGTAGACAGCGGTGTAAACACATCCCGGCCGCCGGGAGCCCAGCATCTTCTCCAGCAGGTACCTGAGCTCGCGCCGTGTGTGAAGTCCGCTGGTGAGGAGAACCGGGACGGCACCGGCGCGGGGGATGACGGGGGCGGGGGAGCACTTCCATACACTCACTCACTCACACACACACACACACACACACGGGGTCTCTTTCACTAACGCACCTTTTGCGCACACTTACCTGATCCCGCATAAAAATTGATACTTCTTGTTTTCTGCTCGGTCTTGCTGTCTTATAAAAATCCCCTAAAAAATGAGTAGAAAATGAAATCCCGGTGACAGTGACGGCAATGCTGACATTTCTGTCACAGGAACACAGTGAGTCACTGGGCCACATGGAGACACCGCTGTCCAC
Source organism: Arapaima gigas (assembly GCA_900497675.1). Taxonomy (NCBI): domain Eukaryota; kingdom Metazoa; phylum Chordata; class Actinopteri; order Osteoglossiformes; family Osteoglossidae; genus Arapaima; species Arapaima gigas. The sequence continues at coordinate 372,560 of UFQX01000092.1, read as the reverse complement.
ACTTCTACGTGTGTTTATGGTGGATATTCCAGCAAATCTCAGACGGCAGTGAGTCCTCATTCTTTAGAAATTTAAACAGACTGTCACAAGCAATATGGTTTTTTAACATTTTTCTCAACCTATACCGGTTAATGTAACCAGAACATTAACAAACATCTGTATAATACTTCTGAGCCCTGTTGCCAATACTTTTGTTCTCCACTAATATTTGCACAAGTCCTCTACATAATATTTTCAGCACCCTGCCACCAACATAACAACTGATCCACTGCAAAAAAAAAAAACTTGTTGCACAGATTAATACTCTTTTTTAAAGAAATGAATTCATCCACAGTACTGACTCATTTGCTGATAGCATTGTTGACTATCATAATATTTTAACAATATTAATGCTTAAATGAATACTTATCACAAGTCAAACAGCAGGATATGCTTATGTACACCTGATTGTGTGTTATCCTTCAGCTGCTGTTAATAACAAATTGATTTGGTTATGTCATAAAAAATAATAATTTGTCTGCAGAAGTTCCTTGTAGTAGGCGACACTGTATAGTAACTGAAGCATTCTTCTACACCCTAATAATCTGTATTTGTCTGTTTATTGCATGTGGTAAATCCATCCATCCATCTTCATTCACTGTTTTGTCCTGGTTAGGACCACAGTGTACCAGAGCCAAAATCACTGGGCGCTTCACCCTGGATGGGACATCAGTCCTTTGCAAGGTGGCAAAACACAACATGGACAGAGTGACCAGTTAACATGAACAGCAGGTCTTTGGATTGTGGGAGGAAACTCATGCAGACAAAGAGAGAACATGGATCCAAGTTCCACTCAGACTGGGGGATTTGAACCCACAGCACAGGTGGGGTGAAGCAGCAGCACTACTAGCTGCACTCCCTTAACTATAACAATGTCTACATAGAACTCACAGAAGAGGAACACCAAGCCAGGAGTCTACCTGAAATGAAATGGGACAAGCAGGTTGTACTTATTTCTTCTCTTGAAGAACATTGAAACTGGCAATTCTGGTGCCCCATCCATGACTAGGCCTGTTCCCTGACCTCTCTGAGGGGCAAACACATTCTTGAGCCACACAGAAATGTCTCTGGATATCAGTATTAGCTGAGCCACAAAAGAATGAGCCCAGCTAGTGTACTGAACATTTCGGACCCGAGTAACCTGTCTGCGCCGGGTGAATATCACAACGTTAAAAGTGCACTTCACTTGAGACACATTTGCTTGCATATACATATGAATTTTCAGATATATGTATGTGGGAAACATACAAACAGAGATGCATATACATATTTTTTTATGCTTGTGCAAGCTGTATACGACTGAAACAGTTATAGCTAGCTGCATGACAAGTTTTTTAATATTTTCATTTGGAAAAATACAAGGATCATATACATCACTGGGTTTGTTATTTGAATATGGTGTCACGTTTTATTTTATGCCGAGTAGGGAAGAGTGATTTGCATTTGAGGAAGAGTGTGACTATTGGTGGGCTTTCTGTCAACAATGTTTGTACAGCTTATAGACAGCACCAGCAACAGAAGAGAAACATTCAGCCTCCTTTCCTTTGGTTACAAAACATTTCCAGACCACAGAATGCATGGCACAGAAACCAAGTGTACCTAGTCTTCCTCTATTCTTCAACTCTCCCGATCCCAGTTTGTAACTGATGAATGGAGGCTTTGAAAGCACCTTTGCCATTAGCCAGGTTTTATCTTTATAAAACCACTGATGATGTCCCTTCCATCAAACACAAAAACTAAGTAGGGGCACCAATACAAATCAAAAGCATTGTACAAGCTGTTAAAAAACAAAATAAATAAATAGTAGTCCTACAGTGAATTTTTTATTCACTATGGATTCATCTGATGATATTAACAGAACTTGTGAATAAATTAAAAATTTAAGATGTATTATTAAAGTTTTATTCATTGTGTTATAGCAGATGGATTTACAAACAAATCCATGTTACACACTTATAATCCCTACTTTGGAATTACAAGTGAAGTACGAGTGTATTTATTTGTTATTGTTACTGTTATTGTTACTTGTTGTTTATTGCACTGTGTATTGATTTTTTTCTAAACGGTTTTTTTTTCTAATAGATGGGCATTCAGTGTAGCCCTGAAAAAGACCCAAGAGGGCTGCTAAAGCTGTTTTCTATTGTGTTGCATTAAGCTCTAGCCATAAATTTACATTCAAATAATTTTTTTAATTCTATGCCATTATATAAGGTATAAATGCGTGCAGTATAAATTCTTGGCACTGCTGCAATGTTAATGATTGTCATTGTCTTCAGTGTTGATTTTGCAGCCAATAATATATTTTTCCTCTGCATGCTGAGAGTGCAGACATGGAGATTCACAAAAGAAGAATTTGTTTGGAAGGAAAATTGGGCGGGCAATGTTTGTTTTTCTTCTGGCAAAACATATGTGCTATGATCTCAGATGAGAGTGCTGGAAATGTATTTAAGGCTTAAAATGTACAAGGATATATTCTATTTTTTTAAATAGTTAAGGTACTTTGGGGGATCTGTCATGTTTATTATGTCACATGTTAACATATGCAAAACAGTTTTTGTCTCAAATGCTGTAGATCACCCCTGATAAATGTGTCATGTTGCTGATCTCAACCCCTAATTCTGACTGTGTGGTCCAGTGGCTGAAGCAAGTGAATCACCACGATGAGGCCTCTCAATAACAGCAGCTTCTCACGTGTCATTTTCACAAATACATTTTCAGCAGGCTTTCTGCAGAAAGGTTGTTTTCAGTAATCACAAATGTATGGTTCAAACAGGGCAACAATGATTTACAATAAACAGCTGACTATTTCACAAATTGAAAGAGTCCTTGATTTCTTGTTTTTGTGAGGCAGAGAAATAAAATTTAAATAAAATGTAATAAATAAATAACATTATGGAGTATCTGGCTTTCATGAATACAGCCGATCATGTTTTTACCTCGAAAAAATAATATATTTTTTGGAAATGTATTTAAGCGATAGGCAAACTTTAAATTTTATTTAAAAATGTAGTTATTTTGCAACTTAGTGAAAACAGTGAATTGCTTATGTATAAATGAAATTTTCTAGAGCATTTCAGGTTGCAGGATGCCTCATGGAGCTTGAACTAATGACACAAATCTGTCACATGCCAGAGATACATGATCACAAGTCCATGTGTAAACATATTCTGACTGATGCCGAAGGTCCAGAGTGTGCCTTTGAAGATTTCTTTCATCACTGTAAAGGTATCTGTGTCAGGATTATATAACTGAATACTGTAAATACAGAAAGTGGCTCTTTTTCTGCCCTGCACACCTCGGCAACTCCTACCTCTATATGTCAACATTCTTTTGAAGGTGACCCTGCTGAGCCTCTGCTGTGGGTGTGTACAGCTCCTCACCAGTTTTTTAACCACACATAAAAGTAATGTTTTCCATAAGAATTTTTTTATAAAAAGCTTCAAGCTAGTTTGACTATTGTCGAGATAATTTGCAGGCATAAATAAATTTGGAGGTGAACTCCAAAGCTAGTAGAGTGCAGACAAGGGAGGCTCAGTGAACCTGAACTGATTCTTAATATTCTTCGTGTTCCGGTTGGTTCACCCAGCATACCAATAGACATCTTTGACCTTGTGCCATATTATCCCTCACTACACAAAATATGTTTGTGGTAAATGCTGCTGTGCAATGACTGATATGGAAGCTTGGCTTCCCCTTGTTATACATGTTAATGGAGGGGTATGTCATGTGTGTTAGTTTCACCGGTGGACCATTTCAGATCTACTGCATTTGCAAACATGTAGAAAGTTAGAAAAGCAAAGTCATGGATCAGTGTCTGCTCGATTGTGACTTGGAGTGTATGAACAGAGTGAGTCGCTCAAAAGGGAAAAAGCATGCAGGTTATTTTGGTGAATAAAAAAACAAAGTTAATAAAAGGAATTCTAAACTGGCAGTTTTCATCTTATCAAAACAGTCTTTAGTCTCAGTGTCTCACACAAATAAATGTTGAGTTATAACCCTGTGCAAAAAGGGAGCATTTTCTGTTTAGCCATCAGTAATTTATCACCAATTTCAGGAGTACTGCTTGTTGTCACAAGGAATTATTTAGGCTTCAGTACTATTTGCAACAGTCAAGTTGGATTTAAACATACATACAAAGAATCATTGCTTGTGGCTGTTAATTTCTGGTGGAGTTAAATGTAAGAGTTTATGACCTAAATGTGAGCTTAGAGCTACAAAAGTCTGAAAAATGAATTTTTCTCATTGTATTTTTCTTTTATTCTAAAAAAAGATTCTTGAACTCACCTTGAATATGCTCCTGACACTGGCAGAGTGTAGACTGTAGAGGTACATGAACTAAGGTGTCAGGCAACCACCCATCATGTATAACTTGGCAGTGACCACATAGTCAGACCTAGAATGCTGGCTGAATTTTGCAGGGCTTAGAGGCACTCCTACTACGGTCTAGGATGAGTTTAAAGCTGTCAAAGTGCAGATGTCTGGTCCTGATAAAAAGAAAGCCTGCTGATAAGTTTTACTTTAGCATTGGAAGTACACTTATTTCATTTATCTCCAAGAAGCCTGAGGGATACAGCAGCTATTGAAGCAATTTAGAAGGAAAGTAGCAGAGTGGTTAACAGGATAAGCCAGGACTTAAATTTAAACTCATTTTTAATATTTTTGTTAAACTCAAGCTTGATTTTAGTTAAAATTAATTTTAAGTTACTAGACATATAATATTCACTCCTATTCAAAGTCAAATGTTCATTCTATAAGCGAGTGAAACATTGGCCATCTAGTTATTAAGCACTGTGTAAGAAAGGTGATTTAAAGTGGCCCCATGCTTTAAAATGTCATTTACTGACATTTACTGGCTGGATAAATTCAGGTCCACAACAGGCAAAACATTAGGAAATCGATCAGTGAGAAAACTGTTTGAAAAGACTTGGAAACAGCTTTGGAATCATCTGTCTGTAACAGGAGGAGCTCATCTGTCAGTGTCTAGTGTCAGTGCTTTTTCATTAGTAATGAAGCAACATCTTTATGCTTCGTAACTAACAGTCTTGGAAAGGCAATAATTTACAGTTTTACACGACAGGGTATAACTATAACTGAAACAATTTACAGTGAGCACCTTCCATAAGGGTACAGCAGCACGGCACCAGCTATAGCTCTACCTCAAATTCGTAGACTTAAAGGGTATTTACAAAATCAGACATTAAAAAGCATAACTTTGGAAAACAGGTCTTTTTCACAATGCCTTTAAATTGGCAATAAGACTCAGTTTTTGTTAGTTTCATCCTTTTAATTTCAAACTATGATTAGATGACTTGCTTGTGGCTTTGTTTGAGATTGTCTGCATGTGCGGGTAGCTGTTACGCTTAACTGTGTGAACTCAGATTCAGGGGTCTTCCAGCTGACTTTTCACGGCACTCACAGACACTAACAGCACTCAGCATAAGTGCTAAAATGCACAACTGCATCCTCTGTTTCTGCTTTTGTTTTTCGTGTCAAACATGGCCGTTCATTGATAAAAGGGAGTGGTAGATCACTTGCGACCGAAACTTGTGGAGTAGTTTCTTACAGTACCATGAAATCATTCCTAAAATATGGCTTAAATAAGTTTTATTTAATACACATTTTCAACATATGATTAAAAATAATAGTTGGTGCTATTGCTATACAGTTTCTATATTTTTAATGGTTTCTTTTAACACTGGTTGTTGTTTTAATGCCAGAACTTGTCTGGCATACATCTGACAAATAACTTTCTGTGTCTTGGCTAATGGCCACACAGACGTTCTTCACAGAAATAATATTCTCACCCTTACCAGCATTTTTTAAAATCCTTTTTTACACTGTGACAATTCACAGAAGCGAATTTATAAAGAAAGGTGATACTAAAGACAAAAAAGTTTGTGGTGTGAGACTGCCCAGAAACATTCAAAATAACTGTAAATAACCATAAATAAATACAGAAAAATAAATTAATATATGCCCACATGCAACAACAGTCATCATTCAGGAAGGTGACTCATCCATTTCCCCTTTATGCATCATTCATGATCTATTTCAGATTTAAATATTCAAAGATGAATTTATCAGCACATTTCAAAATTTGTATGAAATACGAGGTATAGTTTCGTCACTGCAGGGGATCCCAGCAGTAGTGCTATTCCTGCTGTATATGCTCAAGCTGCTGTACATGTTCAAGTGTCAGACCAACAACAGACTCAGAAATGACCCAAAACCATATTATAAATATTTGTTCTCTTCACATCCAACCAGACAGGTTGTTACATGTGGATATATTTACATGTGAACTAGGAGGCCTGACAAAGTCTGAAATTAGAACTGGGCTGGTATAAAGTTGTCCTTTTCCTCCATTCAAACTAAAATGCCGCAATTAGAAAATACGACATGCTACAGATGGGTTGACTAGAAGATTACAAAGCTTTCTCCAAAATGCAGGGACATTACCAGAAATCACTTTGCGCAAAGAGCTCTCCACTGCAAGATAATACGAATAAAAGATTCCTGTCACTTGGCAGTGGCTGCACATGACAAGAACGGCACTGCCTTTCAGGTGTGTCGCCAAGGTAACAATGCCACTTTAAAGGCAGCTCAGACCGCAAAACTCTGGAAAACTGAGCTTTACAGAAGTGTGTCCATTTCACTGAATTAAACTACATTCAGTTGTTAATATATGCACTCCATGAAACAGGAAAGCATGCAAGGCTACAGGGAACTCCAACTGAAAAGGTATCTTCAGCCTTTCATTCTTCTCCCAAGTCTGTAAGTGAATGCACTTCCCTGTTGCTCATACTAAGTCAGTCTGTTCAGTATCATCTAGCTATATTTTTTTTAATCCGTAAAAGTTTTTATTGTTATTTCAAATTAATATCATTGCTCAGGATATATTTTGTTCATTTTAATCAGTGCTTAAGGTCATGAGAAAGATTGATATGTGCATCCTTAAGATTGCTTTATTATCACATATCTTCTTTTCAACTGCACACTAAAAATATTGTTCCATTCAGTAAATGGGACAGCGATTGTCCTCAGCCCTTCAGCTGTATTTCAATCATGTGATGACAATAATGGATTACAGAAAATAGTTGCTCAAGGCCAAGGATTTGATGTCGTTTTTGAGGACATATTGTGAATCACAGGATACAGAGCAAAGATAAAATGTTTATATTTTTTAAAGAAAATGCCCTTTGTGAAAGCTTAACTACAATATAGGTTAAGAGGCCGGTAGCCTGAACTCTAAGTCTTTAATCTCTAATCTCTATGAAAAAAGATCTTGTCACACTAACTCATATTTTCAGTGTTAATACTGGATGGGGTGATGACAAATTAATGTCTACCTTTTTGTGCTAGAAAAAAGATTATGTTTTAACTCAACTATTTAAAAAGATATATTTGACACTGAAGAGTACCAGCAATCATAGGAATACAAAGCTAAGAGTATAAGTAATAATGAAGAAGCAGTGTATTAACATATGTATAACTTTTATCTGTGCGTGTGATTAAAAAAAAACTAGAATAATAAGCACACTGATTTTTGCAGAGAGGTGGTATATATTACTGAACTGTAAGATCTTACATGAAATAATTTTGGACATCATCCAGTATCTTACGGCACATGACTTTAACAGCATGGTGACAGTTTTATAGCAAATTCCTCTATGTCTTTTTTAACTCTAAATTTCTAATCAGTGTCTGTTTCACTCTGAAAGCATTTTATACACATGTTATATTTCAAGTTCAAGGGAAAAAAAGTCATATGCCAAGTTACTCTTGTTACACCAGTCTCACCAAAGACACTATATTTTAAATTATAGCCCATTATTTCATCCTGAATGAAACTCTGGACTGTGGAGATATGGAAACATCAGAGACTATAACTGTTTTTATCTGAAACTTTCATTCAATCCAGAAATGAATGTAACACACACACACACACACACACAGACACACACACACGCACGCACACAACAAGCCAGCTCACAATCACGACACTCCTCTGTGAGCTAAGCACAAAGGACACACAGGATTAAGAGGAACACGCTAAAGAAGGTCCATTATGTTAGCCCTCATTTCAAACCACCCAGGAGTCAGCATGGAGAACAGCTGCAACCTTCAGTCTGTCCTGAGACAGAGAACAACCAGTGAACCAGTGTAATTTACCTACAGCAGATGTGCAGAAAGCTGTACTTCAATTTATCACACATTAAATATTTGTTTCATTTTTGTTGTTACTGTTATGGGTTTATTTTTTTATTAGCTCAATTTACTTGTCCAGAATGTCCAGAGGCAAATCATTTTTGCAAAACGCACGTTCAAAGATAATTCCAATAAAAATGTATTTACCCAAATTGATTAGTCCTGTATTCTACTTCCTCTTATAACTCAAATCTATTCCGAGGGAGTCATTTAAGGTCATGTGTTAGACATCATTGATAACCAGGTATGAATCCTTGAGCTCTGTTAAAAGAGTTACACTTTAACAGGGGGGAAGGGAAGCTCCATTACAGGTCAGTTGCTCTAAAGTGGCAGCCACCATTATTCAGTGTTTAAGGAATCAGTTCTGAATCTGCAGGGACCTGAGCCAGGTGATTCAGTACATTACCTGTCAGTACAGGGACACTTCAACACATCACAATTACAGTGGTCTCAAGAACTGTCTTGGTCACACATATGACTGGGTGGGTCCTACAGGACTTCCACCAAACAGAGATAATAAGAAAATATATTAACAACTGGATGAGCTAATTTATGCAGCACATTAGGCCGCAAAGCTATGTGATAAAATTAGGCCATTAGCCCAAAGCTATTCTTTTACTCAGCATGTAATTTAATTTAATCTGAATGTTAACTAAGAATAACATGCAAATAAATTCAATCTGTTAATTAAAATGTTTCTTTTATTTCTTTTTATGAGGGCACTGTTTTTTCTCCAGAAATGTTGCTTGTGGATGAGTCCTATCTGCTCCAAAGGAACTGGGACAAGCCTGGGTTTTTTAAATGTCTATAAACCAGCACAAACAAAAATAAATATTCAAATAGAGCCCCCAACAAACGTGTCATATGTTGTCTAACTGCAAATATGAGGACAAATTCAGTGCATGAAAAATTCAGTTCAGTTAAACTAATGTTTTATAAGCACCTAACCAATGTTAGTTCAGCTCATGTCAGAGAGGACAAGTAAAAGATGAAAGAAAAAAGCAATCTGCATGCCTAAATAAAGTTAAAAAATAAATGTGTTGCTCAAAAATAATGCTGTGGACAGCAGGTGGTGGAGTGTTTAGTGGTACTGCCTTCCTCCTGAAGGACTCAGATTTGAATCCTGCTCTTGCTGCAATGCTCTTGAGCTGGGTTCTTCTTACATTGCTCAAGTAACAGTGAATTGGGCAAATCAGCATAAGCAGCTTTGCATTATAAGTCACTTTGGAGAAAAGCATCACTAAATACATAAATAAAAATACAACAAACTCGTAAGAGGGAAGTTGCGACCACAAGACTGTTTTTTGAAAGCAGAACAGCAGCCAGACGAGAAGAACTACAGTTTGCCTGAAAGGTCCAGTGTTGGGTTATTTACATTGGTGAGCAGCAGTTTGCTGTGTTTTTGACAGTTTTCAATGTATAAACCTGTTCAGTGAACTTCCCGAATGGGATGATATACAGTATGTTTCCTATCTCTGGAGCCCAATTTTTCCCCATAAATCATTACAATTAATACCTGCCCATCCAGCCAACACACTGGCCTCCAAAAAGTGTTTTTGCATATAATTACTGCAGCTTTTCCACTGAGTTTTTGCCTGAAACAGACTGCATTTCTTTATGTGCACCTGGCTGTTGTTTCCCAGACATCTCAGCTAAAGCTGCATTGTTGTTAGCATGGATATGATAGTAACTGGAGAACTGAGACCATAGTGCATAGCTCCCACCTTACTATTTATACCTAATTTCTGACAGATTATGGAGGCTGTCTCCAAAACTATAATTTTGGTTGTTATGTTTAAGACTGCAACTGTTTCCCACTTCATAGTAATGAAAACACTTCCTTTCCACAGCAGACATATGCAGCATTCGTGGACTGACAATAATTCATCTATAATGGTTAAATAAATTGAAATCTTCTGTTTTTGTTTAGTCTCCTGTCTTGCTATTTATAAGCTGTGTCTACACAATCGATAAGCTACTTCATTTACTTGAAGCCTGGAAGCTTCTTAAACACTTTAATCATTCAAGTCCTGGGCTCTGCTGCAGCATCCATTCCCTAATCTAGTTATCACAGAGCAGCAAAACACTTAGACTTTCTAGCAGGCAATTAGTCGCAGGTCTGTAACATCTTAGTTAAACTATAAGAAGTGACAAAACAAATATTTCAGGGGCACAAGGGGCAAAAATCAGCAAGCAATTTTCTTTCCCTCTTTCTTTCTTTACCAAATTTTAAGCAGGGGGTTTCATGAAAAAAAACAGCAGAAAGGTCAGTGCGGAAATACAATGTTCAGCCTCTGGTGAAAGGTCTTTTCTATCAGGTCCCATTGCTTTCACTGTCTTGAATCATTTCATTGAAAAAAATTCATCTGAGACCATTTCTATTTTTTTCCACATCTAAGAGGTGTATGTGAATGTAGGAAGTTGAGTATCTTAGTTTTCCCACTAGGACAGTGTCCCCCCAGGGCCCTGCTCTCTGCTGTTGTAAATGTTACACTTGTAAGAGTCACCTTTCAATCCTCCTACATCCTTTCTTTTAAACAATCTAAGAGTTTAGTGTCAGTGTACAAAGTACAGCGACTTTTTTTACATGTAACACTTTCACAGCATGTCTGCCGTTTTTTTTGCACACCTTTGTGCACAGTCTTTAACACACCTGTTTGCACACACATTTTGAACAGCTTTGCTGAGCACTTCTGAAAACCAGAAATCTGCGCACAGTAACACAGCGTTGTGTTCAGGTGATGAGAGCCAACCGAGGGGGTTTGCTCGAGGCCTGGCTGTGTGCCTGCAGAGATCAGAAAGGACTCTTCTGAAACCCAGGCAGGACACCGTGGTCGGCCACCACCAGCGTGCTTTCCGCACCAGAAACCCAAAATAACCAGATTCCTTAATTAAATGGCTACTAAAAGGTGTAGCTATGTCACCTCGCTGTCGTCGGCCTCCATATCTATAAACAATTCTGCCATTATTTAAATGTACAGTAACATCAAGTGATGAACTGCATATTATTGGAAATAGCCATTTTAATTAACATAAATTTTCAGTGCATTGTCATTATGTGATGTCTGAAACACAGACACACAGATTCATTAAATAAAAAATGTATGAATGGTCTGTGGCTGAATATTAGCATTTCCTTGATAGGGTCTCCCAGGGGACACGCACCTCCTACTGTGGACTTGACTTCATTTGCCTTTTTGTTGTCTCAAATTTACAGAAGGGGATGCTGATGCTGTAAACAGATCCTTGAAAAGGTTTTTAAACTTACATATGAGGTTTGCTCCAAAAGTATCTGGACTGATAACATAGCCATTAGATGAAAAAGTTGCAGGGGGCAATATTGGGCAAGTATGAAGGTACTGACTCATCTTTAAAGTTGCAGGAAACAAATGGCGAAGTTTTTGACAAAACATGATGCAAATATGTTGCTCTGATATTTTCGTTGCTGTAAACATAACTCCCAACAGAGAACTGCAAACTTTCATTCGACCAAATGCGAAATGTGACAATCACAACACCTCCCCCAAAGGTCCTACAACCAAGCTGTTGGTTGGAATTACCAGTCCTTCACATCTGGATACCTGTTGCTTCATGTAAACTAAAGGGGGCAGGAGGAGGGGATATTAAGCTTTAATTTTCTGAGCACAGTTTACACCCAGTTTTGGGCTAAATTATCAAAAGAGACTAAATTTTTTGGCAAGGCCTAAACTGCGCAAAGCAATATTCGAAAAGACATAAATTCCTTTATATAAATTTGCTGAAGAATATCCTAAAAGGCGGTGCCATGGTGGTGCAGTAAATAGCATTGCTTCCACTCAGCGTCTGGGTTGTTTAGCCATAGGCTTGAATCCACCTCAGTCTGTGTGGAGTTTGCATGGTCTCCCTTGTCTGCGTGTGCTACATCTCACAGTCCAAAGACCTGTGTTGAGTTAATTGGTCAAATTATATTCCCCATGGTGTGTGACTGTGTGGCTACCCTGTGATGTAGTGGTGTCTCATTCTTGGGTATACTGGCATTGTGCACAGTGGTTCTACGATTGGCTGTGGTCCACCAAGACTGACAAGGATATGCGGTTAAGGAAAGTGACTGAAGTGGATTGCCCACCTTCTCTCGTCTCACATGCAATCACTTCTAACACTGTTCAAAGCTGCCACGTTTGTACGTCAGTGTGTGTTTCAGAGTTACAGTTGGCAGGCCACATGTGCATCTAGGCTCTACTCGGTCTAATCCTCCTGAAATCATACAGAAAACAGCATGCTACAAATCGGCTGAAAAGGAAATACCTTGTTAAAATACTACAAACAGAAATAAACAGGTAGTTTAGAGATGCAGGGATGAGGGGTATAGAAAGCAGAATTTTTTTAATCCTGAGTGGTGAAATATGAATGAGTTTACAGAACCTGACAGCACAATTTCTAAAAAGTGAATGAGAACCTGTCTAATGTGAGCGAGAGAAGATTACAATGGTCATTATGTAAATAGGGACTCAAATTAGGATAGTAATAACAGTACTGATAGAACAGGAATTGGAATTTTGGAGGATTAATGAAACAAGGAAGCTATCTCCGGCTGCAACAAATGAGGTTACCTTAGAAAGAACATGTTGGGTAACAGTAATAATTTGATTATGGCCATTAGGAAGCAAAATGTACCGCTCCAGTGTTTCATTCATGAGGTACGAGTTCTGGACACCAATGACACTTCAAGACTATGTGCTGCCATCTAGTGCTGGAATTAGCCCTACAGCAAACTTAAAAAATACAGCATCTTAAACAGATATTTGGTGCAGAAGTTAAACAGGGTTTTGTGACAAATGCTGAATTAGGCCAAGTGTTTGAAATGTCCACCCTGAAAATCTAGGTACTTCCCAATTTGGAAAAGTGAAATATGGACATTTTTCTTTAGGAAGGGAATGCAAACAGGGTTGTCTTTGTCTCTGGTTCAATTTCTGTGGTCTGAATGTCTGAACTGAAACCACTGGGTCCCTAATATGAATCAGGGAAAAAGCATGATTTAAAGCATCTTAAAAGCTGCACGTAGATTTTTAATTTCAAATTTTCTTCAAAGAAAACTTTATACCCAGTGTCAATACCCACTTGATCAATGTTAAATCATTATGGCCGAAGCCTGTCCAAGATGGATAGGGTGTGAAGTACATTATGTCCCGGAAGGGATGCGATTAAATCACAGGGTAGTCACACAAACTCATTCACTCACACTTACAAAGACTATGGGAAATTTAGAGTCACTAGTTCAGGTCTTTTGGCTGCAGGAGGAAACGACCAACAGGAAGAAACCTGTGTGACAAAACAAAGGAAGAACATGCAAACTCCACACAGACTGTTGTGGTAATCTGTGCTTCATCAAGATTTAGTTAAGTGATGCTCCATAGAATTCTGACATGAAAAGCTGTGCACAAATTCAAAAGTGCACAGTAGTTTTCAAACTAACAAAACAGCCAGCTGTAATTATGATTAATTGTTTTTAGAATAGTTGTGATATACCCAGTGGTATAATTACAGGCGGAATGATGTAGTAGAACTATCTGTTTGCAGGACTGTTAAAAAAACTTTGAGAGAGTCACTTTTCTCCTGTGCTGACAAGTCAGTGTAGTCCTCCTCTCGGACCAATGAAGTCTGCAGCATTCAGAGTACTGCTTACACATATTTTTTAATGTATAATATCCTGCCCCTCTAGATATCCCTTGTAAATTAAGTAAAAGACTAACTACAATATTACACGCTGGTAATACAGAGATCATTGCTAAATGATTACAGGACAGTGAAATGACCCATATATTCCATAATGTTCAAAAAGAATTCAATGACTATGGTGATAATGCAAGTTTTTAGAGCAGCAGGACTATGGATGGCTGCTCAGGTACATCTGCAGCGCAGGAGTGAAGATGAGGATGGTGCCTACGATGGATACTGTGAGGAACACCCACAGGAAGATGCGGTCCAGCACCTGGGCTACAAACTTCCAGTCCTGGACCACCTGCAACACAGGAGGGCACATGTGCAAATGACACATACTATATTTCAAGCAAACAAAAGCAGAGTTTGTAGAGATTAATAGCTAGTCATGACAAATGAGTATATATCTATCGGTGGCCTTCTGGTGAGCCCCCTACAGAAAGTGACCTCTCAACAGCCTCCTTGTAGGTTTACTGAGCACATAGGCTCTCACCTCACGGATGAAGTGTTCCTTCTTGATGTGGTGCGAGATGTAGCGCACAGAGGCTGTCGCTTTTTCCAGCATAATCAGCCAGTCACGGTTCTCGTCCTCCTTCCCAATTGGACCACACGTCTGCTTTTTGACCTGTGGTTTCAGCTCAGGGCTGCGCAATTCATCGTCCGTATGGCGGTATCGGTCGGCATGGCCTCGCATGCAGAGCAGCCGAGGTAGCTGCAGCAGGAAAAGGCTCTTCACCCAGGGAGCCATGGGGTGGTAGGTTGCTGACGAACGGTGGTGGACATTGATAACAAAGACAGTGACGATAATGGAGAAGGTGACAAAGATCATGATGAAGAGGAGGTACTCGCCAATCAGTGGAATGACCTTAGACGAAGAAGGAATAATCTCCTCGATGACCAGTAGGAAGACGGTGAGGGATACCAAGACGGAGGTGGAGAGTGACAGCTTCTCACCCTCATCAGATGGCAGGTAGAAAACGAGCACAGTGAGAAAAGACAGGCCGAGGCATGGAATGATGAGGAAGAGTGTGTAGAAGAGTGGTAGCCGCTTAAGGATAAAGGAGTAGGTAACAAAGGGGTAGGAGTAGACACCATCCTGGCGACTGCCTCTTACTCCTGTGGCACTGAGGATTTCCCACTCTCCGTTATCAAAGAAGTCCTTGCGGTCTACATGATTGTCCACCAGGACCAGGTCTACCATGTTGCCGTCGTAGGTCCAAGAGCCAAACTTCATGGAGCAGTTCTGCCGATCAAAGGGGAAGAAGGTGACATCCATGGTGCAGGAGGACTTGTAGCTGGCAGGCGGGGTCCATGTGATGGTGCCGTTGTACTTGACAATTGCCTTGGTCATTAGAGATCCCTCGAAGCACCCATCAGCACTAAGAAAAGGAAGATGAGGGACCAAGACAGACTGAGGAAATGTTTGGAAAGATAAAGTGATGAACGCTACAGCAAGTAAAGAATAATTAATCCTCAGATTAACAGAGACAGTCAATTGTGCTGGAGTGTCTACGGGTGGATATATGTGTGAGTCTAATCGTGTTTGTGTGTTTGTTCTGCTGTGATGAAACTGTACTTTTGATTTGTTGGAGGATTTCAAGAATGGCATGTAATGCAGATACATACAGGACTGGTTTAAACGCAGAGCACTAAAGACTGACAGATGCCATACGGAACTCACTTCTCATACAGCACAATGTCTGGTAGCCAGATGGTCTCAGAAGGGACACGGATAGAGGTCACACCACCATAGTCCTCAGGGTTCCAGCGTAGTTTGTAGTCAGTCCACTCCTGGAGATAAAAAACACACCAAGTCTGCAAATGTCTGTAGTCTCTGTCATTAGTTATTCTGCTACTAGCAATACACCAGCACATTTTCCCCTGAGAGCACAGTTCTCCTATGACGTTCTGTCTCACGGGATATTTCTGAGCTGACTGTGAGACGCTATGGCTAATGAACAGTTTTTGGTAGAGCTACCTATCAGTGAATAATTTCTCACTCAAGATTGCATACAAGCACCCTGGTGTGATTTAACAGCTACATGACATATGTTATATAATGTTTGTGACAACGTCAAAAAATTGGGAAAATGACAAGTAAATTAGCAAACAAACAAAAGCTCCAACCAAAGGGGTGAAGAGGCAGGGGGTAGAGGATGTAGTGGTGCTTCCACCCCCACCTACCTGCCACAGCCATACATTAGTAGTCATGAGCTGGTTCTTCTCATCCTGCAAAAAAATGAACAGAGGAAGGCTGAGTAACAGAAGTAAAGGAAACATTAGAGAAAATCCGTTGCATTGATTTGTAGCTTGATCTTACTAAAAAAGCATCACATCAAACATAAGATTAAAGAACTTAATAAATAAAGGCCCAGCATTGCACGCTGTAAACAGAAGAGGGCAGTATAGCCTGGAAAATGAAGACCAGGTTCTGCCGAAAAATAGAAATAGTCCCTAAACGTAGTGCTACACAAATTAACAAAACTATCAGTTTAATATGATTGCATAAAGAATTTATTGAAGCTTTGCTTAATGCTCCATAATGAGAAAAACAATAATAACCACCATAAGATAAATAATGGTTAAAAGTGTCATATATGATGGTGGCAGGAGGTATAACTTAAATGTCCAAATGGTATCTATGAAAGTGTTTGTTAAAAAATCTGTCAAACAAGGATAAATCTGTGCCATTTGATATCAAATGGAGTCATTGGTGAAGATGTTGGTTCTCACAGCCAAGTCCAAATCAGAGAGCACAGTAAATGAGGCCAGTGCCCAACTGTTTACTGTAAGTCTCCCATCAGTCACTTGTAGTTCCAGTGTTTGCTGCCTCTACCTGTCTTCCCATTAGCACCATGGCAGCTCAACAAGGCCAAACACTTTAACTGGAGTAAATAAACAAAAAAGTGGCTTTTTTGACAGCAAATCCATCATGTCCCACATGTATACAGATCCCTAAGTTCTACTAATAAGGTCAGGGGAATGCTGGGACAGAGCATTTAATTCTTCTTCCACAGTGTCGTTTGAATGACTCTGCCTGTAGTTATTACTGCTTAAATTCCCTCTGACACAGAAATATAAGAGTTTTTCTAGTATGGAGTTTTTCCAAAGCCAATAAAGTACATTACCGTTGTACAAATAAGAAGCTCATTTTATCACAGAAGCAGTATATTAAGAAGTATATTAAGAGGTATATTAGTATATTAAGAAGCACAACCATAACAATGAAATCCATTAATATGGATTAATTGTGATGTAAAAGTTGGTGTAAGAACATATTTTTTTATGTAGCTTCTGTTGATTCTGCAAAATAAAGAAGTATTGATTCTCCAAAAATTAATTAGACAGCATTATGGCACAGCGGGTACCACAGTCTCCCAGCTCCTGGGTTGTGGGTACAAATGTCGGTTATGGATAGGCTCTAGGCCATCACAACTGAACTGCATTGGTAACAAATTAATAAAAACTAATTCTGAAAAAAAATTTGCACAGAAAAAAAATTTACCAAAAATCCACAGACATAGCACTATGGAAGCTTTAAAGACACTTTCAGTTATCAGTTGCACAGTGGTTCGATGTTTTCACAATTACACACCAGAAACTCAAAGACAGCCTGCATCAACAAACTGTTACTGTGCATCTACGATGGTCATATCTGCATTCCCATCCCATAATTCCACCAACAGTCCTATAGTCCTGGGTTGTGGTTCTGTGCTATGCAGGCCGGCGGAGAGGCCCTGTGGGAGTGTTCTAGAACAGCGGACAATTTCAGCACAGATTTACGGCAAATTTCCTTTGGGTTTACCTTGAAACCTCAATCCACTGGCCAGGCCCTGGCCCTGGCCCTTCCACCGCAGATGTCACTGGCACATCAAGCCCCTGGACTTGTGGTGGTCATACATGGGTTGTGAACCCAAGTAAAGAACTAATTATATCCATCCATCCATCCATCCATTATCATTAGCTGCTTATCCTGAGGAGGGTCACAGCAGCCCAGAGACTATCGCAGATGCAGAGGGCACTAAGTTATGAAACAGCTCCTTTATGGGATGACAGT
Source organism: Arapaima gigas (assembly GCA_900497675.1). Taxonomy (NCBI): domain Eukaryota; kingdom Metazoa; phylum Chordata; class Actinopteri; order Osteoglossiformes; family Osteoglossidae; genus Arapaima; species Arapaima gigas. The sequence goes on along the minus strand of UFQX01000092.1, from coordinate 354,559 downwards.
CCGTGGACACGCTATGGGCAATTTAGGGTGACCAATCAAACAGAATTGCATGGGCAATAGAAGGTAAAAGAAGGAAACTGGAGCACCTGGAGGAAATCCACACAGACACGGGGAGAACATGCAAACTCCAAACACACTGAGCCGGACTTGAACCCACATCTGACTAGAGCAGCAGCGCTACACCCTCTTTAATTGTCGTTTAAATAATTTGATTCCCGTTGATTCTGGTATGACGCATCATTTCGATTTCCAGATGTGTCTGATTAGCCCAAGACCCAGCAGTAGTTTCAGTTCCCTCCACACCTCAAAGAGCTAAACCCAAGTCCACACTATCTAGTTCCATCCTCACCACATCCACCAGCTGAGAGATCTTGAGGCCAAAGCGGACAGTGATGGTGTCATTGGCATGTAGGACGGGCCGGACCCACTTCTGGTACCCCTGGAACAGGTTCCTCAGCAGGCCATCTTCCATATCAGCCAGAGACACAAACTCATCTGGGGTTGCTGAGTGGGATGGTGGTGAGAGGGTGGAAGAAAAGAAAGCAGGAGGGAATCAGCAAAACCAAAGATTTTTGATTAGCCGAAAACCTTTTACCACGGTGCCACCAGTAAATAAACAGAAAGGAGCAAAAACGTGCATTTTGGGAAATGAATGCTGGCAGGCAGACTAGAGACTGATACTAAAAAAGCACGCAAAGAACCACTTATCTGTTCTCAGTGTTTTGTGTGCCTGCAGGCAAACAGGCTTCTATATTTAGCAGAGCAGTCACTTGTCAGTCATTATGTAATGGAGGGGGAAGGGGAGGCTTGTACAAAAATTAGAGAGGGGTGGGGGGATGACAGGAGTGAAGCTGACGCAGGAGAAGGGCTCCGTATAAAGTCAACCCCAGGCTCCAGGGATCTCAATCTCCAGCTTCATGGCAAAGCGTGAGCATAAACACACCACTCAATTCCCTCCAGCTGTGTTTTTTTTATTTTCTGTTCTGTTACTGTGACAGTTTTAACCAGCACATGGGGAAAGGAAATGTGCACATCAAACGATGAGCAAAAATCCAGTGCAAGCTTCAGAATGGTACTTAAAAGACTTTCACAAAAAAGACTTCAGCTCATGAGTGACTTGGTAATATTACAGCTAAAGACTTAGAAAGAATTGAACAATAGTAGAAGACATTTAAATAAATATCTGAAGATATCCTACATCTCAAAACATCTAAATTCCAATATATTGGGCATTTTATTTTAGGTAAATTATTTATATATTACAAATAAACATTAAAGGTGAAAGCAAACTCTCATAAGAACCTATAGTAAAGAAATGGGCAGCAAGTGGCAAAGTCTTTAGAGATGCCACTTTGATGTTGAACGACTCAGGTTTGAACCCTTCCCCTGCTTTAGTACTAGTGGTCAAAGTAGCTACCTTGAATTATACAGTAAAACATATCCAACTGTGTAAAAAGTTCAGTGCTTGTAAGCAATTTAACATTGCAAGTTTGTTTAAGGAAAAGCATCAGCTAAATAAATGTAAATGATTATATTGTCTGTGTTTATACAGCATGAAAAAATATACAAATTGCTTGTACTGAGACAGTACAGAATGGTGGCACTGTGATGCATTCTGCTGATATGCTGACTGGGACCTGGCAGACAGTATAGCCAGCCCCACCCGCCGGCCCGCTGGCACCAGCCCTCTGCTGGCTCCTGTCCCCCACACCCGCTATAATCAGCTCACAAAGTCAGTCTGCCATGCCAGACTGATGCCAGCCAGCCCTCAGTGAGCCCTCGCCTCAGCCTGTCTGGGTCCCTGCTGTGCCCATAGCGGCCAGCAATACTCACATTTCCAAACAGCAGTTTGGCACCTCACTGCCAACTCAACTCAGGGGCCAGAAATGTTAAATCTGCTTGTGAGTGTGTGTGTGTGTGTGCGTGTGTGTGTGTGTGTGTGTGGGTGCGTGTGAGTTTTTACTCGTGTGAATATGCAAGCAAGTGCAGGCAGTATGGAAGTGACCTGCTGTGCATCAACAGAGTTGGAGAGGTGTTTTGGTGTGGCTGCACGAGACTAGTTTAATGTAACAGAACCGCACACAAGGCTCTCAGATGAGCTTGCGAACTCCTCACTGTTAGAAACCTGCTGATCCTGCAGATGCTTCAAAATACAGTTCTTCTGCTGAGGTTTTACAAAGTTTAATTTCCCACAACCATCCTGTTTAAAAGCCCCCTCCTTTTGAGGCACAAATCAAAACATATCACAGCTGAGGTAGTTACCTGACAACTCTATTGAGGAGCAGAGGGCGGTGTCCCCTGGCACAATTCAACACCAGAATATTTTCCAAACCCTTTAATACACCAGCACAAAAAAAGTTTTTCCTTCAATAATGTTGAAAGTTTTTTGATACATTTTAATAGAAATATCATTACAAATGTGTATATTTGGTGTATTTTATAGTTACTGTCATCTGGAGAGTATCCTGGTCAGAAACCAGTGAGTTCCCTTGCTGAATTGCTGAAAGTTGTGCATCAAGATATAGCTCCGCAGGGACCACTCAGTCAAGACTGGTTAGCAGGTTACTCAGCACACTGAGATCATCCTCAGAGGACAGAGCAGAAACCGAGATTTTTCAAAAGGGGGTCTGTGTTCATCTGGTGTTAAAGGGAAATAATGTTATTTTATTGTTATTTGCTAATATTCTTTTTTAAATACCTATTTATTTCATCCATCCATTTTCAGTAACCACAAACCAAACTTCAGGGTCACAATAGTCCAGAGACAATCCTAGGACACTCAGAATGACACACCAATCTACTGCACGTGCACACATTTACTCAGACACACACTTAGGACAAATTAGATTTGACCGTTTGACCTAAAACACATGTTTTGACTGTGGGAGAAAACCAAAGCATCCAGAGGAAATCCACCCAAACACATGGAAAACATGTAAAGTCCACATAGACAGAATCAACCCTACCTCAAAACAACCCTGATGCTGTGAGACAGTAGCACCACCTACAGCACCACCTTGCTACCATCCAACATGCCACCTTATTAAAACAGCAAAATCTCATGGTGAACTTTTTTAATAATATGTGCAGTATAATTGGAGCCCAATGAAGCACTTCACTGTCTCAACAGTTAACTGTATTTATTGAGGCAATGGTTAACTACAAAATTACCACTTATCAGAAAAATTAATCATCGGATTACCCTTTCTACTATGCAGGTCATAGTCACAAGTCACAGAGACATCTTAATGCATTTATCATTCTCAGTAAGGACGCTATATCAACTAAAGATGGAAAAAGAAACCAGTAATGAGTGCTTGCACTGAGATTTATTACAATCTGTCCTTTAATTAGAGCCAGAGCCTAATTATCCAGACAGATGTCTGTAGGGTACCGAGTTGGTGACTTATTCTAATAGCCAGAACTGCTGCAAGTAAATAGACCTGGGAAATGGTAGGATACCTTCTGGGAGTGAACTACTATGAAAACAGCCTTGCATGACAGCATGTGCTGTTTACCACTGCTGCTTCTGCTACACCAATGGAAACAGTAACAACAAATGAACTGAAGAATTAATAAATGTATGGTGAATGGCAAGACTATGGCTGCAATGAGAGTTTATGAGAGACCAGCATCATCCATACTCACTGCAATCTCATATGAACAAGGTATATTCAAAAAGTGTTGAGATTCATAACATTGCCAGCAGAAATTGCTGCTCAGAACTGTGGTGGGGTGGAAGTTCAGTCAACCTTTGTTGATTGTAGGTGATCAATCACAATCACAAAGTTGTTAGATTTCACATTTGGTCAGAACAAGTGATATTTTACAGTCGTTTGTCGTTAGGGATCATATTTACAATGATTGATAAACCGAAGCAAGGTGTTTGTAAACATCACAATCTGTACAACAGTTCCTTGTAAAACACCTAATTATCCAAATTCAGCAGCTTCCATACTCACCTGATATTGCCTCCTGCAATTTATTTTTCCAAAAATTAAAATATTGCTCAAAGAACGGTGATTTTTTTTGCAATAAAAAAATATAAGTGACAAATGCCCGTATGCAATAAAAGGACCCACTACTCTAAAGAGCAAAATGTTGCCTGATACTCAAAGGACCCAATTCTAGGACTAAATTCTACCCACACTGAGGGCAGTGCAGGAAGTAGACTAAGTGTCTCCTCGTGTTGTGCGCAGTAATGCACTAGGAGCACCTGCGTAGTCCATCATTGATCCATGGAGCATTGAGCAGCATCGTTTCAACAGACACAATGCCCTTATCTGTCCCAGAGCACCACAGACTGTACACTGTAAACTTCAATGGCAAAAAAAGTTTGAAAGCAGAGTTCAGGTGTGTTGTGGGTTTCAGACCACCCAGCAGCATGCATAAAGCCTTACACTCAGAATCGCACTGTTCACAAGGGTACTGACAGTTTGAAGGAAGCTTTCGGTAAAAAGAGTTAATTTTTCTCTAAACAAAGCCCACCTGATCACCAACCTCATCACAGCCAGCATATAGGCCATAGTGCTGCAATACTTGCCAACCATTGTTGTACCTTAATACCCGAGGCAATCGAACGTATTCACCCACTTCACACAAGTAACTGCAAACACAAAAGATGGCATCTGATGTGAGGCTCTCTCAGTAATGAATCTAAGTGTAACACGTCATTTTTGGAAAGCATGAACACTAAGTCACAGCTGTATATGGGCAGCTACTGTACCTCAGCATCTGTAATAGAGGAAAGTTCCAGAAAAAAAGGTTATGGAATTTTCTCTCTGCATAACTTGTTTACTGTTTCCTGTAGACATCTATATATTTTTCAAAGTATGCTTTTGGACAAAAGTCTTCCACCAGAGCATAATCATCATTTAAAATAAGAAATAATGTTTACCTTGCCAGCTACAAATGTTTGCATTTATTATTTTATTACTTTTGAAAGTTTGCTTACTAGTGACATTAAAACTCCTCAAAACACATTTAAACTGAAGACCAAGGTTTTCAAACTGGGGTGTTTCTGAAGAATAAAGTGAAGTCAGCAGATAATGTAATGTTTGAAAAATTTAAAATCCAATTGTGATTAATATGAAATGGGAATAAAGGAGCAATTTAATGTTAATCTGTATGTGCTACACTAAACACTGTACTACATCATATACCAAGTCAGTAGGGAATTGTAGGTTTTTCCAGATGCATACATACTAAATACTTCTCTACTGCTGTCACTGACTTGGTTAGTGTTTTTATAAATACAACAGGCAAATGCTTCAAAGATTTATTGGAAAATACCGCCCTTACAAAAACGCTACTATAAAAACATTTCTAAAATAAAACTGGAAAGCAACGATATTTTGGGGTTTGAGAAAAGATTTCTTAAAATTTCACCTGACCATGTTAAAGACATCCCAGCTGATAATGGAATAGGTAGGTTTACAGTGAAAAGTACAGCAACAGGGCAAGGTTGGCGGTCTGCTCAGCTGCCACATCTGTCCTCAAAGGCACAACATTCACACTTTTCTACACCAAAAACCGCCATTTTCACTTCCTAGCGTTGTAACTACGTTAAATACCACTCCACACCTCTATACGACTAATTCATTATTCTTAATACCTAGAGGTTTAAAATTTAAAAACAGGTGTTAAATCCATTTATCTAAAACAGCCCAAGCAGTGATAGCGAAAAGGCAGGCGCGCGTTTTTCAAGGAGTGTCGCGATTTTAAGAGCAGTACAGCTTCAGCGTACATAATTCATGGATATAAATAAGACAGTGAAGGGTTATGCTGCGGTCTCCTCCGTATGAAGATGTGTTAGTGAGCTCAGAAGTTTCTGAAGCACGTGTGACAGGTGGCCAGCGCGGCGACAGGACGCGACCTCACCCTCCATGGTGGCCCGGCACGCGACTACCAGCAGCAACAGCGGCACCAACGGCAACGTGGACAGCTCCATGCCGATGCCCGCGGCTCCTTCTGCTGGACTCCTTCACTGGACCGGTCACACACAGCGAACAGAGAGGAGGAAGCCGATCAAAGGCTCCATTGTTCCCTAACAGAATGCAGGCGACTCTGGCACCCAGCGCGCGGGCAGTGTGCAGTGTGCAACGTGGAGTGTGGACTGTGTCCAGCGGAGGACGAAGAGTGGTGGGAGCGGCGCAGTCGGAGGGGGGGAGCGCTTTCCTGGACGAATCGTAGAACTGAAGTAGAAGAAGAAAATGCTGCTGATGCTGATGACGGCGGTGTGAAGGAAGGTGGAGGATCAGGAAAGCTGTCGGTGGCTGCGCGAGTGCTGCAGCGCGAGCGGACGGCGGCAGTTGGCTCGTGCGTGCTGCTGCTGCCGCGTGCGTTTTCTCGCACTATCTGCGGTGTCGTTTGTAGCGGGGAAGCAGCGCTCTGCAAAGTTCACACCGCTTTTCTAACATCGCTGTTTTTTATAAACATTTATTCGGCTGACACCTTCATCTGGGAGGATTTGCAGTGTTAAATAATCATTTATCCAATTTATCCATTTATGCGGTAGAGAATTACAGAACAGCACTGGGTCAAAAACATACTGAGAAACTGCAGTTACGGTACATATAAATACATAATAAAATATAAGCGCCAGAGATTGTGATCCTGTAGCCCTGTTGTAAAAGGTTTTCCAGGTATTGCAGAATTAATTTGAACTATACCCACTGAATTATGTTTTCTAGAGAGAACGCTGGACACGGGGAAACGACACGTTTACAGAAGGAGGTTCTGGTGCGCAGCATAGAAATGAAATTCATTTATTTGTCAAACATGTAATAATAATCAACCTCCGTTCCATCACTTCAGCAATAATTCTGCCAGTGGTTTAGCAGGAATACAGAGCGGAGCACATGGAACGTTTTGTTAAAAACGAACACCGTTCCAGTAAACCGATATTCTGTTGTATTCACTGAAGAGCGATATCAAAAGTGGAACCCGAACAGCATTAAACCAAAAACACATATGAGATGTCCCCTTTAACATCTTCTTGAGATATATTGAAGTAATTCAGGACCTGTGGCTGAGCTTGAAGTTTTGCTCCTGAATGCTGAGGGCGGTGCGGATTGGGATATACGGATGACCTTCATCACTGAGAGATGAGTGAAGGTCATGTTGTTATTTCTACTTCCTTGCATGAAAAAAACAGGCATTCATACATGCACACCATTAAATAATATAAAGCTCAACCCCTTGGATGATGCAGTGAATTGATGCTGTATCAGTAGAGGGTAAGTATTTTCTTCAGGATTATGACAGTAGGGTGGAGATCTGTACCCATGATTCAGACTGACAGCTGCCCCTTGGAGAAAGAATCTTAATTTTTCATTACAATACTTTTAATCTCAATGAGGACTTTTCAAAAGTCTTATTCTACTTCACTGATTTGGCCTTGTTTTTTTTCAGGGGGGGGTCCAGTTAGCTAAAGTAGTTGGATTTGTTTGGGTAGAGGGTGGATTCAAGCAAAAATCACCTTCTTATAACTAAGCCACTGGGCTGCTTTGTAGCAAGATCTCTATGTATCTGATCACTGTAACAGGACAATGTAAGACCTGTTGCTTACACAGCCTTTTCAAATAAGTGTATATTTCGGCTACATATGGCACACACTATCTTGTGGTAAAATAGATTTTGACCACATAACACCCCAACCAATCATCCCACATTTTTATTTCATTTCTTCAAGGTGTTTTTAAGTACCAAGAGATGACATGCAGCAGGTTCAACACTAAGGTATTTGTGTAAGAGGAAACTTATGAAACCACAGGATCTGGAGATGTGTACTTACATCCTTACTAATGTAATAATGTTGTTTTACTGAGCACCACTGTATTGGAAGCCAACATGCTTGTTTACCATCACACAACTGAGCTCATAAATGCAATTACAGTAAAGTCAGTCTTCTCTTATCTAGCCCCACATGCACAGCATGAGCAGTGAGGGCCAGACCCAAGCCCTGACTAAGTATTCATTTTCTTAAACCAAATAAATCTGCACATAAAATCTAAAGCAGACAACAGATGTTCTTAATGTCATGGTCTGGAATCTGTGTTCTTAAAATACTTCACCCATGTACACATATGGTATTCTGAATTGTAAGAATGAATGTTTCCCTTTGTCCACTTTAACATTAGTATGACACTTTCAACACTGGCTTTAAACACTTTAAACATAGCTTATTGTACTATAGGAAAACTGTAGTAAAAGCACCATGTGGAAATATCTTACCATACAAGGTCATTAAAGGCACTGTGATGCCTATAGATTAATGTAAAGCTCAAGAATAAAACCACTTGCCTTAGTCTTATAAGATATTAGCGTTACAAGCTGTTTATTTATATAATGTAATTTTCATTAAAATAGTATCCCATATTAAATGAAATACACTCTTTATGATTTACGTTATGTTCTGCCTTAAATGGTCCATATGGTGATTTTGTCTGATATGTAAGTAAAACCCTTTTCAGTTCAAAAAACCTGCTGTCCTATTGTTACCACAGCAACACAGTAAAATCTTTGTAAGCAAATTAAGTCAAAGATTACACTGATAACTGAGTACAGAATATAATGACATGTGCAGGTCATTATGTCGCAAACGCCACTAAATCCTGGTCCATTTTGGGAAGTTAGCTTATCAGCAGAAATGCCATTATTCAAACAAGTCCCACCGCCATTTGACAACATCCCTCCAATTAAGTGTCTCCAAACTGGAATAATGTCAGTGATCATAACATATTTTTACATTCACTTATGCATTCTGCAGAGTTTAGAAGTGTTAACAATGTTTATCACAAATTAATTCTACGGCAGCTAAGGAAATAGCCCCAGTGGATGCTGAGGTTTCTTTCAGGTATAAAGCCTGATCCTCTCACTCTCAGGGTGTAGTCTTGCCACAAGAGAACCCACAAATCCTCTGCTAAAAGCAGCTCCCAACGCATTAATGTATTCATGCAATTACAGCCACTGCAGCATCGTAAACAGAACCCGCTGTGCATCGGATACAGTGAACTCTCTAATCGTCTGTCTCTCCCAGGGCTAATGAAGGCCCTGCACCTCACAGCTGGGGCAGACCCCCACGGCCTCTGCTCTCAAAATTTTTCTTCCTGAGGGGGGAGGGCCTTCTAACCTATGGCTTCTCTACCTTGGTTTCTGGAATTACTATGTAGCCATTCTCCTCATTGCACAAAATAATCCCTGTATAAATAAATGTAAAAATGAGAAAACATCACGAGAGCTTCTCAAAATGGTGCTTCACATTCTCCGTAACAAACTTCATAGGACATTAGCATCAACTATTTTTGTGCACAGAGGTATTGTTACAAAATTAGGAAAAGGGAGTCAGAAATGTATTTTAAAACTTAATTCTATAACCGTTAGGAACAGTAACATCTTTTTTTTTAACCACAGACAGTCAGACTGCTGAATTCCAGAAAGCATAAGCACTGGTCACCAACACCACTGTACCACCACTACTGACTCTTTGCGCTGATCCTTTTTATTTTACTCTACTTATCTATATATTTATTTATCTACTTAAGAGTATGTATCTATCTGTCTGCTTATCCATTCAATTCATTTCTGTTGTCCTGTGTCCTCATGTTGTCAGTACTAATATGTGCATGAGCAGAATGACACAGAGAACCTCGAACCTTGTTAGACTGTGCTAAATTGAGAACAGCATTAAAATAATAATCATTTTAGCAGCCTTCACACAAAAAGTCTCTGAGTAGTAGTGTGAACATGAGTGCAAGACCCTTAGTTTCAGTCAGAGTCATTTCAAAGCATCATTTTAACATTCTATAATGAATTAAAACAATAAATTTCAAGGCAATGAAATAAATGTATTATAGCAAATGAAAAGTGTGTCATCCAAGTAACACAGGCACAGTGAACTGTGTGGAAGTCTGAGAGAAACAGATGGACAGTGTAGAGAAAATGGGTAGTTTTCATCCCTCTCGTTGCTGGTTGTCTGTGGATGTTACCTAGGAGATGGGGTGTCTGCCAAGCCCACACAGGTCCATCAGTAGCCCCCTGGACTCAGGTCCGCAGGTGAATCGAAATCAGCCGTTCAGCCATATTTCACACTTACGTATGATGCTCCCAACACATTGCTACAGTTTGTTTTCTTGACTAGCCACCTTTTGCCACTTCTTTTATTCGACTCAAATGGGTTGACAATTTGACACTGTCAGTTTACTGTAAAAGTGACTCAATTTGTGTGCAGAGCCTTAGCGTAACATGATTTTATTGTTCCAGTTAAAAGCTTGTTGTGGAGACTGCCCGAGGAAAAATGCTGAGTGTGCATTGTGGGAACATTCTGTCGGCGCTGACACAACACTTAGCTACCCTACTTGAGAGAAATATACGATGTGCTCTGTGCACTTATTCTTCCTCGCAGTCTGTGCTAAGCCCTTTTTCAACCCCTGCAAGCAGACAGTGAGAAACCCAAATGCCATCTAACATCAGTCTCTCGAGGTTTCTTTATTTGCAAAATTCAGAAGTCAAAAAGTGCTTAATACCGCTGTAACATATTGTGTCAAATATGTTCACGTCATTAACATTATCAGGGGTATTCTTGTTTTTTCCAAGGATGAAGAATTATACACTTGTTTTCCTTTGTTCTTCGCTTGGAGGAACGAATTATTTACCTATGTCATATTTATGGCATTGTAATTGTTATGTAACAGTAATCATTAAACTCACTTGAAGGGCACAAAACAGCATAAGGATCAGTTCAGGATCAAGTGAGTACAGAAGTGTTCTTCTCCTGCAATGAATAAAATAGCTGTCATGTCTTCAAAGCATAATAATAGTCATCATTACCTCCTTCTAAGACACAGATTTTAGTATTTTTTTCTTTTTTGCACAGTGACATCTACATCAGCAGACTAGATTTTTATGAATTTACTTCATTGTCACTCTGTTTGGCACACAAAATGGCAATAAAAACACAAATGAAATCTGAATAACCATATGCATGTACTTATTTCAGATAGCACGTGGCAGAACAGGTTATTTAAAAATACATTTAATATGTTATGTAGATTGTAGGACTGTGAAGACATGCACAATATTGTCCATCTAGCCATCCGTTACTGTTAAGAACTTATTCCCAACCAGGGTCACAGTGGTCCAGAGCTTATGCCAGAATCAATAGGTGCTAGGCTGTGAAACTACCCCCCGAGAACATGTCAGTCCGTTACAGTATACAGTATTGTGAAGAAGCTGAAAATATTAACATTTACTTTGTGTCCACTGAGGATACATTTACTTTTTTTCGCATACTGTGTTAAGCTGCTGATAATGATTTAGCTATTTACTGGAGTAACTTTTATAGTAAGTACATTAGCCAAGGGTACTACAGCGGGAGGTGGGACTTAAGCACAAGAAAGCAGCTCTAACAACTGATCTAGCTACTGCCCTCAGCAGCTCCTTGAAACATTGTAATATAGGTAAACCCAGTTTCATGTCCTATAATTCATATACAAGTGGAGTTTGAATATGCCATAGCTGATGTTGTGGTGATGTAAGTAAGGCTGTATCAAATGAAACAGAGAAAACACCACCAGAGAACACATAATAATTTGTCTACCTGTGTTTTTTATACTAGCTTGTAAGGCCACTGTGCTTACTGTACCACTGGCTGCCCAAATTACAGAGATCCAACCCTTCACCCTCTGCTGTGCTCCTTGACTCTACAGCAAAGCCTGGAACAAGCCTGTGGCTGAAAGAAAAATGTGTAGGCTGCAGTGCCAGGGGCTCCAGGGGCTACATGGATTGACACTTGCTCTTTCTTTTATTAGTGATAACCATCCTACTTGGCCTCCACTTGAAAAAACTATTTTCCTCTCTATTTTGTCAGCTGTTGAAGCCACTCTGGGGAGTGTTCCTTTCATCAGCTTGTTTACTGTTTTTAGTTCCAATTCCTATGGGTGTAGGAGATGAATATAAAAGCAAGGAGAGCAGGGGATGCTGTGGAGCTCTCCTTAGCCTGAGCATGCCAGGGAACAAGGTGAAAATGAGGACTCAGCGCTGATGCCCCTTTGTCCTTCCCACTATGGAACAGAGTACTGAGCTCTTCAGCCTGCGCCGCTAGCACAGGGACTGCTTTCCACAGAGCATAAAAGTTGTACTTCATATGAGCTGCTGCTTAAGCAGGTTGTACATCTGGCTGCATTTAGTATTTCTGGAGAATATCTTTATTATATGTATTTTTGAAGTTTCTTGTTCACATTCCAATGCAATTTTAGCAGTCAAAACCATTCATCCCAGCATGCCTCACTTTTACATATACAGTTTGACATATTATGCATCCAAATTAGCTTCAGAATCCTACTCAAATCCCCAAAACATACTACGCTCTCCATTTCTTCAACCAGAAATCAATGGTCTATAGCCCAGTTCCTCAAACTAGTACCTGCTGACTATTACAAATTTGGAAAGAAGCCAGTGACCTCCTGCTCTATTACTTTATTGTTAGGTCAGAAAAGATGCTCTAAATTTGCACTTTGTCTTGTTACGCAGCACTTGATCAGTGTGTTGATTCTCCAGGTCCATTGATGAAGTTCACAGTCACCCAGTTATGTGAACACAGAAGAGTTAGGTTAAACAAGTCAGAGTCCACCACTTGAACTGTTCAGAGGTGGGTATTCAGACAGTTCTGAAAATACAATAACTGAACACAGGCATACATGCTGGTGTGTCACATATGGGCACACATGGAGTTGCAGGAAGTATTAGGTGGGATGCTTTGGGGGGATAAATGCTTTTCTATTTGATCTATGGAATGTGGACATTAATCCGATTATCACCATTAAGTTTAATTAAATTTAAAATTAATTTTCTCCTCCTTTGTGTCAAATCTAGGCATGAAAGGGACATGTCACCAGTTTGAGACCTTTATGTTTCAAATATTCTCAGCAACCCAGCAAATGGAAGACAGGACCCATCCATCCAGCCAAAGGTAACATGGTCATTTATAAAACTAATAGTACAATCCTGATTCATCAAAATAAAATTTCATTCTTTGTACTTGAGCCAGGCAGGATCCTGCCCACACCCATATCTTGTTAGGCCTTACAGCCACACCTGGTTTGGACTCATTACAAGGAAATGAGCATCAGATGATTCCATATTGCCTATAGTGTGACTCCTTAAAGTGTGTGTGACTGAGTGTGGCTACCCCGCAAAGGACTGATAGCCTGTCTGGCTTCCATGTGATGGGTCTGGTGCCCTGTGTTCTGGATCACTGTAACTCTGGCTTGGTCAAGCAGTTAATGATATTGAGTGAGTGACTAATGATTTACTGCCTGAATATATATGTAGGACTAAAAAGAATCCAGCACTACTGTTTGAATGAAAGAGATAGCAAAGTGGCATAGTGTTTCGAGCTGCTGCCTTGAATCTGAAATACTTATGTTCATTTAGAACCTCTTGCTGTGGTACCATTAAGCAAGACACTTACCCAGTGTTGTTCCCATAAAACAAAGCCAACAAAATAAATGGTTATTATAAGTAGCTTAATATTGTTAAATGTCATATATTCTTACATGCTGTGCAGTGAAACTGTCAAAATATAAAGTTGTTATCCACATACAGTAAGTCACATCTGAGTTTACACATTTCATTTTGTACAAAGGGAAGTTAATGTTTTTTTTAATTCAGTCTTTTTGGCCGAGACTATTATTACAAAGCAAACACAGAATAGTTAACCCACAAACACAAAGGTAAAAATGTGGTCAAAAATAATTTTTAATTCACAACAATCTGCATTATTGAAGTTACTTGTCTGAACTTAAACATCCCCAATTAAACACAGGAAACAAGTTCAAACAAAGTAAAGAACAAACTCAATAAATTCAAGTTTGCTGTGTGAGGCTCTCAATTTGTTTTAATTGACGGGACATCTGTCACTTCCTCTTCTTTCTTTGCTTTATCTGTCTCCTCATTGTCAGCTAAAGTTTAAGTAGGTTAAACATCTGCTTCAGGCATAGAACATGCCTGTAGCATCATACCACTAGACGTAAGTATCCCAAACTCACGAGTAAGGTAATGGATATGGACACAGACTTGTACTTCTAAGGTTACTGATTCTAGTGCCAGCAATGACCCTGTTTATGGGAGCTTAACCTAAAATGTTCCAGTGAAATTCTCAACATTTGAAATGAGAAAACAACTGGATAATACCAACAGACTAAGCAGACAAATGATAGTAATTTGGCAGATTGGTTCCTGTTCATGGGCTCTTTATCTGCCCCCTGTTGATCTTGTACAGTGAAGAGCTGAAAGTGTTGTGTAATCCATCCCCACAAAGATGTAATAGAGAACACAATGCACATGTCTACAAAGCTTCTCAAGAAGTCATAGCTTAGTTGTATCTAACCTCTACTCTCCAAGCCTCATATAGCTAACTCTTAAGTAGCTCCTGCCTTCATTCATGGCCAATTTCTCTCCCTGACCGTATCAGAACCCACCCACATTAAGCTCACACTAGCTGTGGAAGTTCTTTTCATCCTCCTCTCCAGGAGAAAGTGCAAAGCACCATGGATGGTTAAAGGATTCTAAATATTTTCAAGCTAACAGTTACAGCTCCCACAGCCTGTACATCCATCATCTTGTAGAGTCCATGCCCAGGCAAATTCATTCTGTCCTGAAGTCCAAAAGAGAAGCAGCCTGCTACTAGATAGGTGTACCTAATAATCAGGCGATCCAGGGTACATTTAAAGCAAATAAATGAACCATAAACATTACCATCCTTTACTGAAAACTGCATTAGTTTCAAAATTCCATTAATTATCCTGCATTTGCCTTGTGGAAAAAGTCAAGTCTTGTGTTGCGATTAATAAAACCATCAGTTCATCCATCAATTATCAGTAACTGCTTTTCCAGCACATGGTCACAGAGGTCTGGTCTGGGACCTTTTCAGGAAGCACAGGGTATAAGATGGCATATCCTTTACTGGATTCAAGTTCACTGCAGGGCACACAGAAACACTGAGCCACAAACTAAATCACTCACACATACACACAAAAGACAGTTTAGACCCACCAGTTGATCTGAAACCTACGCAAACATAGGAAGGACAAGCAAGCTCAACATAAACTGAAACTGTAATCGTGAGGCACCAGCTGTACCCATCATGCTGCCCCAAGACCAGTAGAATAAATCAACTAAATAAAACAAGAAAATATTAGTAAGGTAAATTATAAGACAGAAAATGTTTAGAAGGTCTTGCGCCTGGACATAGGTGTCTGGAGTATTCTGATGCTTTGAACTTTGTTTTGAACTAGATTTTCTCTGTGCTTTAAGGATAAGACAGGAATGTCATTTCATGTGAACTTCTTCTGGCTCAGGAATTTATTTACTGTTTTTATTGTTCACATAAGAGGTAAAGTTGAAAATTCACCTTACAAGCAGATTTTCATAATTAATATGCAACAAAAGCCTATATGCGTTCTCAGGCTCTTGGGAAAAGAATGAAGGTTGTGCAAATTGCTTTAGGCAGTTTAATGAATGTATACACATGAAATTAAAGTTAGAAGTAAAAGCAGGATCTAATCAAGTAAAAACCCGTGACCTATCCTTTAAGCTGTTAATAAAAGAATGTGAATTAACCTCCTGCCACTCTGTGTGCAGTGGTAGAGGTTTCACTGTAAGTGTAGCAGGAAAAATGACAAACTGCGAAAGGTCAGCAATGAACTCCTGCAATGCAGACACATCTCTATCCGTCTAATCATCTCCTTGCATTTTGAGCTATTTGGCTGTTAAAAGGTGCTGGTCCTGTCAAGGTGCTTTGAAAAGCACTAATGATTTATCTTTAGGAGGTGCAAATGCATGGATTATTGATGGGAAATAAATGAACCTGGCATCAGTATGATTTTAATATGTGTGCTCAGATTGTGAAACTTTGGGAGGAATTATTCACAGAGATGAAATATGAAAAACTGTAGTAGTAGAATACCTTTAAATTTGTGCCATTTTAAAACATCAACGCAGTGTGACTCTACACCCAAAGCTTACATCAGATTTGCATTCATAAATAACTTATCTTATGATAGCAACAAGATTTTACAGATTTTATTTATTTTTCCCACAGTGTATATTATCAGGAAAATTCATACCTACTCACACCCAGCCTGTATTTGTAAAAACATCCAAGCGTCATCTTTCAGAATGTGCTCATTGTGAACACACAGTTCTCAAATGTCCAGATTAATTATTGAGGAAAAGCTTCTTCTGCTTTGTTCCAGTTGACTTGTCAGTGATGTATGGTGTCTCAGCCTCTTAAAGAGCCAGTCCATGCTCTAAATCACAAACAGTAATACACATCAACCATTATTACAAAAGTATTAAAGTCAGACAGACCCCTACTGTTTGTCATTATGCCATACAATGGGTGCAATTTGTAAAAAAGTTAGTCAGGGACACCTTTGTCTTTTTGCTGGTCAAGACATTCTGCTTAAGCAATTCAGATTAATTATTTTAGCAAAAGGTACTTTTTTAATGAAAACTAAAATAAGTCACACTATAGGCAAATGAAAACTAAACTAAAAGCCTAGTGGCTTGACTTCCAGATCTGTAACTACTAAACAACTCACACTTTAGTGTTGAACTTGTATGAGGTCATGCACATAAGTAGAGGAAGTGATTTCACTGAGTGGGTAGGAACCAGTTCATTTGCAACCTACAGTACTACTTTTGCCCGCTTGTCTGGTTTAACATTTAAAATATACATAACCCCCTGAACAATGCTTTCCAAGGCCAAGAAAAGTGCAGTGAGCAGGCGCCATGAGGATAAAACAGCATTTCAAAATTTCATTGCACCGTTGAATAATGCATGCCTTCCATTTATGACTCTTCAATAAGCCTTCTTTAATGACTAACTAGCTACAAAGAACAAATTGTTATAACCCAGAGATACTGCAGACTAGCTATTGTTGGTACTTTGGTAAATTTGACATGATGGTTTTAGATCTTTCTAGACAACACAACATTGTCCCCAAACAGTCAGTAATGAGCAATGTCTGATCAAAAGTTTCCATGTCATGTAGTGGGTTTTTTCTTAATAATAGTTTTTTATTTCAGGGGAAAAAAAGGAAAAAAAGAATCGTGTATTTTATTTACCCGACTATACTTGTTATTTATATATTGACAAAATATATATTGTGGAATTGGAAGGAAGGGAAGTTGGTCTCCTATGGTAGATCTTCAACAACTTAGTGAAAAGTGAGAAGGAATGATGTTCAGGAGAACACAATGCAGCAGTGGGGGGTGGAAAAGAAACTTGAGCTGAGGCTGCTTTCAGGTGCTGGGAAGGGCAAAACTGGATGTAATCCTATGCTCTGGAAACACGTGTTCATCTATATAAAATGGTCAGAATGCCTGAAACGAATCCCTTTGGATTATGCGGGAGATTTGAGTCTCTGTGCCTTCAGCCCTCCTTCATCACAAAACGCATTACAACATCTGCGCTAATCTGTGAAGTGCAATGCTGAGTGAGACTAAGCACAGGCATAGACTGTCTGATCCTTCATCCAAGCCAAGGTATGGGTGGGGAGAGATGGTGAATTGCAGCACAGGATTGGAGTTGCGGGGTGTTCTTCCACTATCACTCTTCTTACACCAGAATCACCACTTTTTATACAATGAAAAAGGAAAGGCTCCACAAATAATATGTGAGTTCCATGTTGACTCAGATCTCTTATTAGACCATTGTAGAGTCAGTTATGCATGAGCATTAACGCACCACAGGAGCCGCAGTCTATCAGCACGTTCCTGCATTTGTACATTCATTCATCTCCCTACATTATTTATGTATGAGGCATAAGTCCAAGATTTAAATAAATCCAAGAGGATTAGCATATTCTGACTGAATGAAAGACCAGGAAAATGCTTCTGAATATTTATTCAGAGTGGTAATCAACTCCCGTTCACACTGCCAATGGTTTGACGCCAGAGATGTTCCTGCAGCAAATCTATGGGGGTGTTGGAGAATTAATATCTTGAAGCATGGGTCTAGACACTGTTCACACCCTGAAGTAACAAAGAAATGATCTGCTACACTCTGCAAGGCT
The DNA here is from genome assembly GCA_900497675.1 of Arapaima gigas. Taxonomy (NCBI): domain Eukaryota; kingdom Metazoa; phylum Chordata; class Actinopteri; order Osteoglossiformes; family Osteoglossidae; genus Arapaima; species Arapaima gigas. The sequence goes on along the minus strand of UFQX01000092.1, from coordinate 336,479 downwards.
GACAGCATATGCTGACGGCTGTTTTATTTCCGCATCTAACCAATGAAGCGTTTTGCTGCTGGTTAGCAGGTTAGAAATAAAGTCTTTAAAGTACATGAGTGAAGGGACACAAAAAAATAAATAATCAAAACCTGTGAATATCACTGCGGAAACACTCTGCACAGTCGTCAAGGAACAGAAGAAGTCAACAAAATATAGCCCAGAACAAAGTAAACAAAGGTAACTACCTCAAGATGAGTTGCTAAATCTAGGCTGTGGGATAGGGTGAAAGGAAGAACATCATAACCTAAGAATAGGCTATTTCAACTTTTCCCTGCACAAGTTTATGATTTCATCAACGCTGGATGAGAAGACAAGAAAACAAGCAGAATTCTGTCAAAACAAATTATGACTAAAATAATGTTTATTCTATGACTTTTAATAAAGGCTTTGTGTTTATATTTAGGAACTTAACTTTGCAGTAGGAAACTGCTGTGCACAGGCTGGAGTGCCCACAGTATGTCACAGATGCTCAGTAGAGACACCAGGGGCAAAGGATTTCTGGTGATTTCAAAATTTACTCCTTGTGTGACTCATGTTAGTATGGTCTTTAGGTAGACCACGCAGTGACAATCCCCGATGATGAGTGTTTTACAAAAGAGTGAAGCCTTTGCCTAGAAAGGCCCCCAGCAGTGAGCAACACCATATCACTTGCGTGCACATGGCAGGTATCAGCATAATTATTGTTTCCCAGCTTTAATGCTGACACCTTACAGCAAAATGAATGAAGACATCAAACGTGTGTCACATGTACCTACTTGAAAAGAAAAATGGATTTAAAATATAACTAAGGCACATAAATTTAAGCGTTTGTTTCCTTAGCATGCACACATTAACAAAATATAGCAAAAGTATCTGTCATTTATACCGATAAATTGATTTATTGGGCATGAACTAATTTTTTATTTTGAAAAAAGGTTTAGATATAGCCAAGATGATCCAAAGTCCATATCATATTTTCATGTTTCACATATTTTCACATCTCATTTGTACTTTTAATAAGATTAAATCAGCTTTAAGAAAAATCAAGTTTAAATCAACTTAAAACTTTGATATGAAATTATTAATCCATAAATAATTATTACTCAGGGACCTGTCACATTATCACTGAAAAAATCCAGCTGCAGAAACATCTGACCTGAATTGTTCTTTCAAGTTTCTATTTAAATGACTGCTTAGTTTCCAAAGGCAGTGTCAATTATGGCAAAATAACCTGCGATTGCTTAGGGACATTCAAGCAAGCCACAACCGAAGGGAGGCATTGCATGGTCACAGCAGTGAGGTACCGTGGTCTTGGCCAGCGGCTAATGTTCATTATATCGTGCAGTACAGCAGTCAGCCAGAGCTTACTCAAGACGCCTCTGATTTTAATAAGGCTTGCTCTTAAAGTCAAAGGGAATTTTCTTCATAACCATTTTACGTTCACCTAGAGTAAAAAAGAAATGATAAATAGTATACAGTATACATAAGCTTTAAATTATCCAACAAACATTATAACTTTCAGTGAACAGTTTTACAATTTTGTTTAACCAGCAATATAAAGCAAAAAATGTTATATATTTTCAATAAACACTGCATACCTGGAATTGGTATTAAAAATATGCATATGTATGTGTGTGTGTGTGTGTGTGTGTGTGTGTGTGTGTGTGTGTATATAATATAAATATTTTTTCTTATTTTATTGAAAACCAAAATGTTTCCAGTTCCAGAGATCACATTAAATACATCCACCCTTAATCTTAAATGAAAAAATATATGAAATTCTGAGGTTGCAATATTCTTCCTTTTCAAGACCATATTATGACTTTCACAAAGAACTAAATTATAAGAAAAAATAAAAATTAGAGTATAAACCAGTAAACAATACACGCAAGAAATTGCATGATGAAAGGAACCATCATATTTACAAGAAAAAGACTATTAATAAAACAGATGGCATATGAGATCATAAGCATGTTCACTTGTGCTCCACTAAAGTAAATCATTAATGTTTGTACAGTTACAGAAGGAATCTTCTAAAACACTACAATAGCTGTTTGCTGTAGAGAAATGTATTTCAATTAATCAATAAAATATAAAAAATTACTGGTCATATTAAATACATTGATATAGATGCTGAGGGAGGAAATAAATAACATTTACAAATGAGTAACAGAACATTTCATGGTCTAAAACTGTAACAAATTAATCCTTATTGTCAGATGTGATTTTTTAGTTCGTGTTTTTTCCATGTTGCTGAATTAGCAACATTTTGTGGAAGTAAAGAGAGGTTACAGACATACTCATACATGTGCTGGCAACACATAAAAGTTGAAAGAAGTTACAATATATCCCTGCATAAAATCCAAGTGGAATAGATTTTTATTGCCTTTTCTTTAAATTAATTTAGTAAACAAACATGAATTAAAACCATAATTGCATCAACGTTTTGTTCATTATTTCAAAAAATTTATGGCACATTTACTGAAAATAATCTCTTCAAATGATAGGATTTTTTGTTGACAGAACAACATTTTATGTGGCTATGAATATTACTTTTTATACCTTCCAGAGTGTACTACACAATGTCACTGAGAATAAATACGTGTAGAATAAACTATGGAAACAGAGTACTTTTGAAAGTGTCAACAGATTACCACGGCTTTTAATAAGCGAAAACCAGAGTGGTGTATGCAGCGCTCAAGTGAGCATGGCGGAGCGGCACTACGTGAGGAAGGTGAAGAGCGGCTGTAGAAAGAGACCCAGCGTCCCCAGCAAGCAGACCAGCACAAACACCCAGAGGAAAATACGGTCGATGACCATGGCCACATACTTCCAGTCATCCTCCACCTGCAGGAGATGGGGAATGAGGGTGAAGAAAGGTCAGCTGAAACTAGAATGAGACAAAGGGAGACAGAATGGGAAGAATGTGCATGTATAACATATGGAAACTATTCCAAAGTGATCCAATAACACAACAAATAAATTCTGAGAACCAAAAGAAAGGAAAATATAACCCAAGAAAATGTAATGAAAAAAATCAAGTTAAATCTTTATCCTGGTTTTTATTTTTACCTTTCCATTTTAATCCAAATGAATAGCTTTAAAAGTATTTCATTCAAAGAGTCCCAAAGCAGTGAGGGAATAATACTACAGCCATTTCCATCATTTTGTTTGTCAAAGCATACAGTATTATTGACTTTGTGGTAATGCAGTTAACGGTCATCAGGAAAAGCTGACTCTAAAGGAAACAATGTTTAACCATATTACAAAACAGCAGCTCAATTTAGAGACAAAAATGAGGCCAATGACTCAGATTACTGACATCAGCCAGCCTGCATTTACAGTTAAGGCGGGTGTCTCTCGGAAGCCCCAGATGAACAGAGACGTGATTTCCAGCAATGAAGCCATAAGGCATGCGATTCTACAAAGATCAGTTTAGGACCAAGAGATACTATTTCTGAATATCGCCTGGCTCTTGCACCATAAAACATATATTATTCGTTTTATTTATAGCATGCATAGAATTAATTATTGAACTTGGCAACTGAAGGTGAAGCTATCTGTTTTTACTCTCCACATTGTCCCTCTGCTACAGATCAAGGTTAAGTTGGGACAGTGAGCAAGAGCAACTGAAGGCACTGCAGTCTAAACTGCATGGTTACATCCACCAATGGGGCCTGTGCTGACTGTCCAGATTCCTGCAAGAACACAGATTATCACTGGACTGTGGAAACACAGTATGCCTTGCACATTTCTCTGCTTTTGGATTTGCCCAAAACCATCAGTTGAACTTAACTGAATACTGTTTTCCAATTGGGGGGGGGTTCCACTTGCTCTTTTTTCTGAATCACTCTTCTTTTAATCAGCCACAATCTGGCTCTTTCTTTGAAATTCATTCATTTTAGCCCCACCGCCAAAAAAAAAAAAAAAAAACTTTATTTATCGCATTATTAAATAAAATGCAGGCTTAATAAACAATTTCTAATTCGCCTGGTCATTGATCACCTGTAATCTCTATGCATTATAAAAGAAGATATAACCAGTCCTCGCAGTATAAAAAGCACGATTAAAAGTAAGACAATGCTGGGTCAGTATGAGAAAGATCACATGCTGGGTCATTTCACTCCATCTTCCAGTATCTTTTGTGTTTCATCACTGTGTTACCACAGTTCCCTTGGATTCTTTTCTCCATACTATTTTTACAGAACCATCCGCAACACATTAGCCTATTTTCTGTTCCTTATAGTCCACAGTTACCAAAGGCATTGCCAATGTTTAGCTAAACTCTGCCATGCACACGTACATTTACACTGATGTCCCTAAAAGGTGATTTAACTCTCTTTGGGATAAGTGAACTCTTGTACTTTTACTATGTAATTCCATCTTTATGCAGCTGTGTGTTTAAATCCTGCCAAGACGGGCTTAGCCTACCTCTTTGGCTTTGTTGCGACTCCTCATGTTCTCCGCAATGTACTTGACACTTTCAATAGCCTGTTTGATTTCAGGCGAGACCACGGAGAAAGCCACCACTGTGTTTACAGGCTGTGTGCTCAGCTGCCGGCTAAGTTTGCTGGTGTCTGTCTCAGGTGTGTCTTTGCCATGCTTGCAGGGGCACTTCTTTGCTTCAGGTGGAGCCTTGCCCTCGCCATACTCTAAACAGTTCATAGCAGCTCCCTGCTGCGAGGTGCTGCTTCTCTGCTTCTTCCCAGACCCCCTCCCACTCCCAACGCTTTCCTCCTGCTGGTCTGCAGGCCGACGCATGAGCATGACGCGGGGTAGGGCTCTGAGGAAAACGGTACGTACCCAGCCAGGCATGGTGTGTGTCATGGGAGTGCGGTAGTGCACATTGAGCACAAAGACTGTGATGACAATGGAGAGTGTGACAAAAATCATGGTGAAGAGGAGGTACTCGCCAATAAGTGGGATGACCAGTGAGGTGGATGGGATGGTCTCAGTGATGACCAGAAGGAACACAGTGAGGGAGAGGAGAACAGAAATGCAAAGGGTGACCTTCTCTCCACAGTCAGAGGGAAGGTAGAACACCAACACAGTTAGGAAGGAGATGAGCAGGCAAGGGATGATGAGATTGATCGTGTAGAACAGTGGGAGGCGGCGGATGTAGAAGGAGTACGTGATGTCAGTATAGATCTCCTCACAGCAATTGTATTTGATGTCATGCTTATATCCTGGAGCATCAATAATCTCCCATTCCCCACTCTCCCAGAAGTCCTTCAGGTTGACTTTGGAGCCAATAAGAACTAGGTCAATCTTGGCCTTGTCATAGGTCCAGGAGCCAAACTTCATGGAGCAATTCTGATAGTCAAATGGAAAATAGGTGATGTCCATTGGGCAGGAGCTCTTAAAGATAGCCGGAGGGACCCAGGTCACCATACCGTCGTACTTCAGAAGTGCTTTGGTTTTGTCCTCCACAAGAAAATCCCCAACAGCACTGAGGAGAACAGGACATCTGAGTGTGCTTTACTGGTAACTCTTCATTTTTAACTGTATGGTTTTATAGCAAATCTCTGTATATCAGATTACAAATTTAATTTGACAAAGAACATGAATGATAAAAAGCCAACTTTATGGTTTTATCTTTAAGAAATGCATTTGCCCTGTAATCCTTCTGCAAATATCCAACAGTCTAAATGAGTAAACATCTTCAAACTGCAGGAGGCAGTTTGTATGAATAAATGCAGAGCTTACTTGTTGTACAGCACAATGTCTGGTCTCCATATTTTATTTGAGGGAACACGAATGAATTCAATGCCATCGAATTCTGCTGGAGTCCATTTCAGTTTGTAGTCATTCCAAATCTGAAAGGGACAGAAAACAGCAGTGTTTTATCAGCTGAAGTGATGTTCTGTAAGTGGTGAGAGCTGTGAAGTCTTGTCTTGTATTGTAAGGGTTGTCAGTTCAAACCCCAATCCTGGTGTGAATGAATCATGGTAACATTACTTATAAAGCATTTAACTTGGGGGGACAATTATGTGGCTCCTGGCAGCAAAACCTAATTTTGGGAAAACACATTCACTAAGAATATTCTTTTTTAAATAGTTTAGTTAAATGAATAGTTTAAAATTAGGGGATTTAATAAAGACTTAACTGAAGGGTTTGTCTCAGAATGTATTATTTGTATGTATTACATCAAGAATGCAGAAGATGCAGGTTATATCTTGATCTAGCTAATCAGTTAAAATTACTTATTAATCCTAGCGTTGTTGTACTTCAGATACTGAAATCAGAAAATTTTCTGCAGTACATTACTTCAAGAAAGAAAAAATGTATCCATCAACATTATTTTATACTTTTCTTAACTCTAGACAGCTTGAAAAAACTCAAGACCACAACTATCTTATAGAGGTTCAGACCTGAAATGCTACAGAAGATGCAGAATTGTTCCTGATGACTAATGTGCAGCTAAAAAATATTTCAGAGCTTCTGTGCAGGACTTATTCATTCTTTCCCATGAGACATGTGTCTTTTATTAATATGAAGTGAACTGCAGGCCTGCACCACACTGAAATGAAACATCTTTTCAGATGACGCATTTCTGTCTCAACAAATAATATTGCCAAAAGGATGGAACAGCTTAATACAACATAAACAACTAAATACAGTGTCAGTTGTAGGTAAAAATAAAATTAAAGTACTTGCAATGATGTTATTTTTCCCTCTCAATCTCTTTTTCTTCAGAAGAGATCTCAAAAAATTAATACTACACTGAGTGTGGTTATCTTTACAGTTTCAAAGCCAGACTCTTAACAAGCTATAAGTACACCAGAGACCAGCAATGGGTCTCAAGAAGAAGCTCATTCAGTTATCTTCTAAAAGCAGGAGAATGTGACAGAAAGTACTCTCCCACTGACATGCTTCACACCAAGGCACCAAATGCAGAAGCCTCTTCTTAAGCGCTGTCTAATCCAGGTCGTAAATATTTTTTCCGACACTTCCTCAGCATCCAATGGTGACATTGAGTTTCAGCAGCTCAGTTCCAGGAAATTTGCTGGTCTCCAGACCAATCGTTCCTATTCAGGAAATAAACTGACTAATGATTCTTCTACAACTGCATCCTTATAAACAGAGTAACAGAAAAACATTAAACGACATTATGTGTTCCGTGGGTGTCTGAATGTGCGTATTTCATCACTTGGCCTGAACTTTAACATCCTTTGTTTTATTTTATAATCTCGTTGCTTGATAGTTCTGTGACACACTAATAATAAATTAAATATTTCTATCACAGGATCAGTTTGGCATTATTATTTTGTATTTTTTCCATTTACGTATTGTCGCTGGCACCAATCCTTCTCAGTCATGTTCTCTATTTGCAGTAGAAATAACACAAGAGCTACCATGTACGCATGGCCCCGTCTGACATGCCGCATTAATGGTAATGTGTGCTGTTCCATCATGAGACTCTGCTCTGTTTAATTCTAGAGGCCTGCTGGGTATTGCACACTCCTCAATCAATGGGTGACATGAGGGCCCATGAACACCACAAATGAAGTCAAACAACAGATGGCACAGAGTGCCTCCAAGGAAATGGAAAAACACAAACACTGGCCAACCCCATTTTGAAATGATTGTGTGGCTTAAGCAGTGGTTGGATGCTAATAAGTGCACCATCCGGTTACAGTTTCTACTGGATCAAAACTGTTGTCCGGTAAACTGAAGTCTGCCTTCAAAACGGAAGAAGATTTGCAGCTGGGCTAATAGCTGGCCCGACTTGCGATCAAAAAAAGCTTTGCAACAAAAACTTTATTTTCGCATGTGACACCTGGGAGAGATAGAGTTATGGTTTTGGAGATTGCCATAAAATCTGTGGTAAAGTTCAGAAATATTGGTATTCCAATTGGCAACCTCTCAGTTAAGAGCTTAACACAATGTAAATGGTCCTGAGTGGGTTTGAGTCTTGAAAGTACTTTGTACTGGTGAATGTTCTAAATTCTTAATAGTTTTCCTCTAAAGCAATACAAATCTTTCAGTTCTCTTAACACTGAACAATTTGAATATGAAAGGCTCAAACCACCCCAAGACACTGAATAAAACAGCAACAAATGCAACTTACATGCCTCAACCAAAGATTGGTCTCCATAATCTGATTCACTTCATCCTGAAAAAATACAATATTTAGGTTACATTATTGAATTTAATAACTGTGATGGATGTTTGTTGTGGTAACAAGGTATTCCAGGTAGCATATTGGTTCAGGATGGACACTTAACTTTAAGACTGACTATCCCTGAAGCTCAGGAACCAGAAAAATACAAATGAAATTGTGAATGTATTTTATACAATACACTGGGACCAGTTACTGAATGTCATTTGCACTGGACAGTTGCAAAGAAAAAAATAAATATCTTTTGTAAAGCTAGTAGTTTAGTATAATTATTATTCTCTTTTCTGCTGTACAGTTGAGTGGAAGCAAAAGTTGAGGAAAGAAAATCTTGTAGCTCTAACTCCGAACTATGACTAAACCCCAACCATGATAAGCTTTGGTGACCTCTATTACTTGGGAAGTTCTCTATTACTTGGGAAGTTCTCTATTTATAGAACATTTTAAATTAGGTTCATTTAAATTGCCTTAAATCAATGTGAATATCTAGCAAACACTTGAATTTAATGTGATCTTAGAAATACTTAATCTTTTATTACCAAATATTCTCTCTCCTATATGAAATATTCATATTTCCTTTCTACTACTTTTAAAATTGATAGGTATGTCCTTCACCAAGAGAAATGCAAATTAAAAGGAATTAAAAGGAAATTAAGAATATATCTATCAGATTAAGGGACAAAGGGGCATAAATTTAATAATAACATACACAGAATTGAGACCTAAATGATGTTTTTTGTATTACTTTATTGCATGTACATTTGCAATTCTGATAACATTTCTGACAGCATTAGCACATTATTATGACTTTATTGTCCTTGCTGTATTGAATATTCAAAACACATCATTGTAAATCACATTAGTGTTTTCAGACTTACAACTTTGACCAGCTGGGAAATGGAGACTTCAAACTGCACTGTCACCGGATCAGACACATTTTCTACTGGACGGATGTACTGGTTGTACCTCCTGAACAGGCGTCGAAAGAGCCGGTCCTCCCCCTTGGATGAAAAGCAATCTGTGTGGACATTGAAAATGTGCGGTCATTTATCATGCCATCTGTAACAAGTTATTAAGACAAATAAAAATGGTAGGTGTTCCACAATGTAAGAAATTATGGCTGAAAAACAAAATGATCATTCATGATTTTGATAAAAAGCCAGGGTACAATATGCTGTAAATGTAAAAATTCTAAATAAATATTCTTCTGTTTAGTCTACTTTTTTTAACATCCTTACACTTGTCACAACTGATACTAATATTGTAACTGAGGATTATCATTTTATGTTGCCATTTTAGAATATTTAATTTATTTGTTACCCTAGAGGGTGCCTACAGTAAGTGTCATAGGAATAAACATAACTGCAGACACTGATGATACTAGTTCTGCTCAGTGTGCTTGTGTGCAGTGTGCAGTGTGTGTGTGTGTGCGTGTGTGTGTGCGTGTGTGTGTGCGTGTGTGTGTGTGCGTGTGCGTGTGTGTGTGCGTGTGCTAGTTAAAGCAGCAGATCCCAGAGGGACACACATTAGTCATGCTTTCCAACACAGCACACACTCCAGCAGCACAACATCCACAAAAAACACAAAACGCTCAGCATAACATCTTACTGTGGAAAGCTATGTTGCACATCAACAAAGCGGTAAGAACGGGGCGATAATTTGACAATAATCTGTAATGATGCACTCCAAAGATCAACTACCATTAAATTGCCTCCTAACGCTCAGATTCACAAATAAACTTTTCAAAAAAGGAGTACAAAAGTCACAAACAACAAATTTGGAAACAACTCCTTGTGAGTCTTGCAAAATGTCTACATAGCTTTCTTCAGAGTCACCCTTTACAAACTTCACACTTATCAGCCCAAGAGCAGCTGACCATCAGTGAGCAACCAGACAACAGAGAAGGTGAGCATAACAAGGAGCTGAAGCTTTTAGCACATTCTCCAGAGCAGAACTTCTGGTGGGGCTACTTTCCTCTGAGAAAACCTTTAGATGGGAGGCTGAAGGTCACCCACCCCCCCAGTGCACAAGTGTGCTTCCACTCTGCCATCAGCCAGCCATGGCTGGAGGTTCTCTATCTCCTTCCACATGGAAAAATGTCATTCAGGGCCTCTTCTAACCCTCCACCCACCCTGAGTGTCGTGCCTGTTCTACAGCCCTACTACAAACAACGCATCATTCTTGTTATTCAACCTCTGTCAGGCACTGTTCACTCACTCCTTCTGTGGTCAGGTAAGAATATAAAGCACGAAGTAGCCGTTTTCACGTAACCATGTACACCTTAAAATAATATCTTTGTACATAATGATATATTTAAAAAAAGTACAATACTGAATTTTGTGCAGTAATATCATCTGATCAGTTTAGATTGGCTGCTTTTTCAAAAAGGAGCATTATGCCCTAGTTTCAAAGATAAACTGGTTCTGTAAAATCCACTTAAATGATGCCTACTTTTAATCAATGAATTAATAATTCATTTTTGTCATGTATATGTGAGACAAAAATAACTTGAGGCATTTGTCTTCAAATGTAAAATAGCAAACTTGGAACAAAAATGAACATACCCACTGAAAGACCCTAAGAATTGTGTTTATTCGTATACTGAGTGCTTTAAAAAACAAGGCACAGCAGCAAATCTGAAGTAAGCATGAAAAAACAAAAAGGCCTACAAGTTTCCCTAAGATGAATTATGACAAACTTATTCATAAGTGATCAAGGAAATTAAGCCAATCATAATTGTTAATTAACCTGACCTTTTGTTGAGGGAAAAACCTCGATTCCAGCTCTCCGTTTCTCAGCATTTTCTGTTGAAAAGCTGAGGATCGACGTTTAGGATTTAATATGCCTTGTAAAATTCAAGAGAAGTTTTCAGTCAGACTCCATACCACTCTAAACATGTATTTGCATAAAAATAAAAAACTTACAATAAGAATAGAAACTGCTGTTTAATGTGAATAAATTTTGATGCAAATTCTGAACTATGGGTGTGAGTCATTATTATAGAGGGGAAAAAATATTTAAACATCAAGTTGAAGATTCTAAAGCTTCAAAGATCCCACAAGAGTGAGAGCACATGTAAAAAGAACTAAAAAGAAAAACGTATGGAATAGATTCATCAGCTAGATGTTCAATAAGTCCTCTGCCAACTATGGCCTCTCTCATTCTCAAGCCATAGCTTAAATCCATGAGAATGTTGCCATCAATTATAAATGTGTTATTTTAACAGATAATCACAGACATGGATGTCATCCTGAATACGTGGATGGAACTGAAAAGCTCTGTAAATATGTAGTTTTCTGATATCACGCTTTCATGAGGAATCAAACCTATTTATAGGTATCATTATTTTTTATTCTGTGAGAGAGGAAAAATTAGACATTTTAGATCTCATTTCATGACAACAAAGTCTCTAATTCTCACTATAAATAGAACATATATTTTGTACAGCTGTGACCTCAAAACCTTCTAAACAATGGGAAGCCATACAAAAATAGTGCAGGGGTAAATGGATGCATATTTTTGAAATTTTGAGTTTAAGGAGGGAGTATATTACAGAGATTTGAGGAGTCTTCAAATGGTGGATGATTTGAGTCCTAATCCAAGCACAGCTAAAGTGCCCTTCTGCGACGGGAGAATCTTTTATACACAAAAGATTCATCTCATCTTGTCACTTATCTAAAGTGCTGCACAGTTCCCAACCCAACACCCAGAAACACCCACTGCATGGGGAGGAACAAATAGAGCATCTCTAACATCATGCTGGAATCATGGATTGAAGGTTATATACAGGTGTTTTCCGACGGGCTGAAGCACATTATTTATTTCTTTTTTCCCCATTTAAAATAAAGGTCACTAGGCGCTGAGTGTCCAAAATTCAGCATCTAATGTGTTTTCGGGGACGAAATAGATTTGGATACCGAGGAACTCTAAAATAAAGCAGCTCAGCAGATTTTAACCAAAAGAGTCTTCAAAGGTTTACTGATCTTTGACTTGTGATGACTTTGCCCTTATAGGATTGTTTCAAACAAGCTTCCCAGGCAGTGTACTGAGAACAAATATGCAGCTCAATGCAGTTAAAGTTCAGCTATTGTGGAACTGATGATGGAGACTAACTGGCAATCAACAGTCACACACACAGGAGTCACTACCAACAGTAGAGTCCCAAAGCCATCATGAAGAGCTCCATACTTCAGTACAACTGCACCACCTTCAACTAAATTGAAGCTACAACCAAGTCACACCATCTGAAAGTCACTGCAGGATTCTTTGCTGCATCACAGGAGAGGGTGACCCTCAATACACCATAGATTGGTTTTGAAATGCCACTTCTTGTTTGTCACAGACATTGAATGCCTTAACAGGTTGAGACAGGAGAGCAGGTCAGACTCTGTCACACTGGAACATGTTCTACCTGACAGGGGCCATGCTTCAGGGACAGACAGGTAACCTTACTGTAATACCTGAATACTATTTGTCTTAATTACACATAAGAATGTGAAGAACAGGTCACCCCCCGAGGATGTCTTATGTTTACTATAACTAACATAAAACAGTGAAAGCACATAAAGGAAATGGAATCCACCTGGAACTACATGATATGCTAAATGACAAATTTCTTAGAAACCACAAGAAATGTATTGATCATGATTAAGCTAGCAGCTTGTTTTAGAAGAACATTGTGAACAGCAAATATACATCAGTTTGGAAAAACCTCTAATTTGTGCATTCTCAGATTGCCTCTGAAAGTCAATCACTGTCTTTGTTCTATTTGACAGCTATTAACATATGGCGCTAACTGAGCAGAAACACATTTACGAGACTCATAATGCTGAAAATAATTCTGGAGATATCTCCCCACTAGGGCTGAATACAGATCAGAGCAGACTCATGCTGTTTTATGACAGGGGCTCCTCAGTTTCAGCTCAAGCAAGGAAACACTGGCTGTTTGGGCAGTTTCTTAGGTTATTAAAAATGGGGATCTTTTTTTTTTTTTTTACACTACAGGATACACCATAATACTGTTATGTTTAATATATTTCTACCAACACACATCTTCACTGCACAGATTATTATATCAGTGACACCTTCATTCAAGGTAATGTATAATGATAAATGTTTGCTTTTCTTTTGCTCCAATGATTTTTTCATCTATATATCAAAGCACTCTTCCTGGGGCAACTGAGGCTAAGTAGTTTTCATAACATACTGTACTACAGCATGGGGGGATTTGAACCTGGAACCTTTAGACAGCAAGACAACAGCCTTAAACTCTAATGTTTTTAAAACATTACTTAGTGTAGAGAGGGAATGGAAAAACCATGGAGAAAATGTCACCTAATACAAACCTCAATGCCATGCTAGTCAATCACCAAATTTACATCATGTCATTATGAAAGACTCTGCACCAAGCTTGCTACAGGGCGAAGGAGTAACCCACAGACTGAACACACAGGTAAAGCAGTTACCTTCAAAATTTGACACAGCTCTGCTCTACCCTTCCCTAAGCTCTCCTACATCCCTTTGAATTACTCACTCATGCATAGATACACTTTGTGCACTAAACATAAAGGTAAATGAAGCAGTTAATCTCATATAGATGATATCAGTTGTAAAACAGTCTTAAGACAGTGCTGGACACATAATGAGGTATTACACTGACTTACTGATATTGTCCTTATGGGGTTCATAGATGGTGCTCTGATGAAAAGATATTGTTGCATAGAGCAGAATGCCCCTGCATTTGGAGCCTCAGAAGGAATGGCAGCAATATCAGTGAGGCACTGCAGCTTGTACGTCTGAGTCCCCCATCCAGGTCAGTTCCTCCTCTTTAATCCTGCAGTTATTTAACTCACTCACACGCCTCCAGGACAATATTTCAGCTATTTCAGGAGGAAAAAAGGGGGGGGGGGGGGGGGTGGATGTTGCACATCAAACTTTGAAGGGGTAAAATTCAGAACTCAAAACCATGGTTCACTGCTACGCTCAGTAACTGTAAGGTTTGATACGTCAAGATCAACATCAGGTGAAATGTGTAGGCATACTGGTGGATGACTTCAGTCTTTAAAAGAATTCAAAACAGAGCCCTTTCTCTGTACACCCCTTGCTTCAATTCTAACTATTTTTTTTTCCAGAGGGACAGCAGTGATTTTTGTTTATTTTGCTGAATAATGCCAATGTAATAAAATTATTTGTGACAATAAACAATGAATCTCATTAAATCAACAAAATTTCAAGTGCCCCAACTACAAATTAACACTATCTATTTTTCAACTTGCTTATGGTGCTTACAGTCACAGTAAGGAGCTCCAGTCATCTTTAAAACACATAGGAAGTCTGCCAAACAAGTTGTGACTTTCCAGAGTTCAGCTGGTGACGTGTGAGAGGACAGATATTACAGGCCACTGAACTCTCATGAGACCTGAAGCCTTCATTTCCTAGTGCCGATTCCATACCAGCTCTAACCTTTCCTGTGATATTCTATTCCATAATCAGGGAACTGACTTTGGTTCTTTGCTTTTCTCTCAAGGAATCCTGTTACTGAAGTCAGGTGGAACTGTCACATGCATTCAAGAACAACACAGGGCCACCTGAGAGTTGCCAATGACTGAGCCCTACGTTCAATGCCATAAAAATGCCCAATCCTGCGTTTTCATACACACTGCAGCAGTCTGAGCAGACTCGTGATACACAGGACCACATTTTTAATTTTGTTTTCTGTCGCATGTATTTGACAAAAGACACAAACATGCACGGACACGTCTATAAAGTTCCATTCCAGAGGGCACAATAATGGCTGGTGACTCAGACGCAAAGCTCCCCCATAAGCTTTAAAGAATCTTCCACATATACGTACAGAATTAGCTGTTCAGCATATAAACACGGTGCTTACAGGAGTTCTTTTACCTGGTAATACTTTATCGCATATATTGCTCTCCAGCACGAGTTACCATCATTTACATACGTAATTTCCGGTCCATAACGTGCGTGGCAACATTCTTTGAACAGCCCTTTACGGTGGTCCAGAAGTGGCGGATTTCATTGCCTATTTTGCGCCAAACCCGGTCCAGTTGCAGCCCATGTGCGTTCCGTTGCAACTTTCCCAAATGAGAGAACTGGCAACCAGGTAATTCAACAACGAAAAATGAGATCAAATAAACGTGTTCTCACCTGATAAACAATTACATACAAAAAGTTTTTTCCTATTAACTCGAGAAATGTCACTATAGTATAAACATGTATATCAATGTCGGTGTCGATATCAACCCTTCCTTTCTATTCAACCCGCCCCCTGCAGATGTACTGTACAGACTTTATGTTCTCCAAACTTTTTATCCGACCATCTGCTACCTTGGCAGCTGGCGGGGCGCTTTTTGCGTGTCAGACACGCTGCAAACACCTTCTGATTCATCTTTATTTGCCACAGTAAAATGCACTGAAAGCCGCAAAAAACACGATTCAACGCATGCAGTCCCACCCCTGCGGTTTTACACGATGAAAATGCGCGCCAGTGTGGACAAACGGGGATAAACTGGTTATATTACGCATGACTAAAACGAGTAGATATTGCGGACGAGTCCCGTGTTGTGCAATACTGTACTTCGTCTAAACTATCGTTAGGGCGCCAATACACGAAAAGTTCACCAAAAGGCATCAAACAAGTTCACAGGAAAAACGTACAGTATTAATTTGCGTTAGTAAAAAACAATGGGGGTTAATGGTACAGTTAGTTATATGCGCTCGTCTTTCCGCTCCGATGTGTCATTTTAGCAAAGTAACTTTCGAGATGGCTTGGAATGTGACAAATATTGTGGTCAAATTGCTCCGTTTAGCCAAAAACGAATAAAATTCTTCTGATCGTTTGTTTCCGTAGCCCAGCTCAGCCTCCGTTCAGCCCCGCTGTTGTTACACGGGCAGCTCCGCCATTCAGGTCTCATTTGTCAGTCAATCAATCAATCAACCAATGAGCCAATAAACATGTAATTGATGAGCCAATTAATCACTTAATCGATACTGGAGCTGCAGCCACTGGGGAAAGAATTTATTTCGCTTTCTCCTTTCTTCCTGCCTTACCTTGCGCGATTAAAACCACAAAAAGAAGAAGCAAAGTCTTCTCTCCCGTTGAATTCATCGGGCGTATCGGAGCCTGGGGTCGTTCGCTTCGGAAATCAGGCCAGTCGGACGGGATGCGGCGGTGACGACGCGGCTGTGCGGAGGCGCTGCGGGTCCGGTGTGCGCTGCGCTCTGACTGCGCGAAGTTGCGCTCGTCTCTCCCCCCCCGGCGCGGCCCCTGCGAGCCTCTCCGCGGAGCGCGCGACGTGACGGCACAGTTACGCGTTCCGGTGCGAAACGCCCAAGAATCCGAAATCTGCGCTTCTGCAGTGTCTGCAAATTCATTCAGTCTCGTGAACTCTTACCATTTAAAATAACTGCACTGAAATTCTTGAAAAGATATGTCTACGTGTGTGAAATATGACTCACTGGGTTGAATACTGTATATTTATTTCAGGTTTGTTGTACATTTAAGAGACATTTGGGGATCAGTATGAAGGATTGCTTAATGGTTGTATCAGGTGTATTGCTTTACACTGTAGATGGTGATTTTTGTGCTTTTTTTGTGATGTACCTGCTTCGGTCAAAGACTGGGTACGTGCGCCATTTCAGGTAGGTAAGTTGACAAGCTAGTAGTGATCCTGATTTTGGCAAAAATCATCCATAGTTACACAAGTTTCAATTCCTTTTAACCAGTTTAGGATCAGTGTGACTGGTAGTTGACCGTAGGTTTTGACCCCTGAAGGACAAGTGAACATGAGGGAGAATCAGTCAAGAGTTTTTGTAGCATCAATCATTTGCATGTTCTAGAAATAGGGCCAGAAAACCCCATCTGCACTTATTATTTGTGGCAAAATATATTTACTTAAGAGACTGTATTTCTTAGCAGGTGTGCAAAGTGTCTGTGGTCCAGCAGATGGTATTATTTCATAGTTTAATTATTTGATTTGACCTCTCAATACAGATTGGGTGGGTTTCCACCAATCTAAAGTAGATATTGCATGGACATCTCATATTCATGCTTCATTCCCTTAAACTGTGCTCATTTTCACCAAGAAGAATGACCCACCATTTCTCTCTTCTCCTCACAAAAGAGAAACAAGCACAAGGCAGCTCTCCTGCAGGGGCAGCAGGTGTAAGGGGGCTCACTGGATTGCTTCTTCACACTGCTCAGATCGGATTCGATTTGACATGGTCTCGTGGCACATGCAGCATCCACCGGGGTTTGGTGAAGGCAGGTGGGCATAGATGATCAGCCTTACTGATGCAAAAAGGAAATGAACATGACTGCCTGGGAAAAATTAACAAAAATAGATGATCTCCTGTCCATCCGAGTGATGACCATTCCGCTGTAATAGTTCTCTTAGGAAAACTTTGTTGTTCACTTCAGTGATGGCCAATATATTGCACAGGGATCAACGTGGACCTTCCTAAAATGTATGAACAAGACACCGATGACGAATGCAGAAGCTCTTATGGCATTTGTAATAAAATAATAATTCTACAGATTTTTCTTCAAAGAGAAATAGAGCACAGAGCATCCCCAATGGCCTCTGGATGGTTTTGAGATGCTGATGTGGGATTACGGCAGGTTTCAAGCATCTGAGTTCATAGTGATTATCCACATAGAACAAAATCATTGTATACAGCTGAGTCCCAACTTCCACCTCATAATGAGGAGGGTGAACGTTGCCTGCTCCAGAAGCAGCTTTGGCCAGAAGTGCCTCAGTCATCATCATTGTAAAGTCTTCTTTTCCCCCTCCCTGACTCGATGTTTGTTGTTGCTTGCTCCTTGTGGGGGAAAAAATCATCTTGCCTCTTCTGGAGCCTTCTGCAATGTACTTTTTTTTTCCTGAAAAATTCATTTTAATTCTATGCGACTTGCAAAAGAGAAGAATTTCCCGTGGGCCTTTGCACGGTTTGTTTCTTCCGGCACCACCTAAACAAGATTTTGGTTTAAGATCTGGCTCCAGTGAGCACCAGTACAAATCTCATGTTCATGTCAGAGTGAGTTTGTGCTTTGCAATATTTAAATCTGCTGGGGGGAAACGTCGAGGGGAGTGTGATTGTGTTTCATGTTTTAAAGGTAGCGTGTTTAAGGCAGGGCTGATGGCTATGTTTTACGCCCCATGTGACAGGAGCACGGAAAGTCACTTGGCTGTTCGGCCACTTTAGCACCAGAAAAGCATCGCTGTGGTATCGCCCCTCAGAAACTGTCTTGATAGCTTCATGTGCCACTGCCCTTCCTTCACCCAAGCCATTAGTGTCTCTCCCATACTGCCCTGCTCTTTCAGGTAGGTTTGGCACCGCATTTTAAAGCGCTTCCTAAGAGCAGCGCCACCTTCCCATCCATTTCGAAATGGAAAAGTTCCACTGCTGTGCTTTTTATAAGGTCTTTAATTATTTAAGTGCAGAGCTAAACCTGCCACAACAGGAAGAGTAGCTCAGTTTTCAGATTGAGGGTTCTCAAATCTCCCAAAGTGATCTGGCTGCAGGTGTGTGCTTGGGAGGCAATTTAGCAATTAAGACTAATGCAGAATGTTAACACAAAGCAGAATCCATTACAGTTCTTTTTGTGCCATTTCCTTTGCTATCAATGAAGTTCTTATCTACAAATCTATCTTAGGAGATGCCATAGGCTTCAGTGCTGCACAAATCCAGGAGGATTCAAAACACTCCAGTTTTATTCATGTTGACACAGGCAAAAAACGTAAGAAAGTGTGATTTAAATAACCGTGTCTTTGGGACAGGTGGACAAATGTTCCAGTGTTATATGAGTTGCTGTCTCATGATTGTCTGGTCTCATAGGCAACTAGGTAGTTAAACATGTAAAAATGAAAAATGGACTGCAACTTGAAACCTTCAACCCTGAGGTCACAGGTACACATTCTGTTCACTGCAAATATTATTCTTAATTTGGTCAAAGTCTTAATACAAAGTGATTTATAGTTTCATAATAAACTCTTTGTACTGATTGTCGTAAGGAGAAAAGATGGTGATCACTGTTCCAGTCCTAGATGAAGTCTAATAATGCAGTTTGTGCAGATTCAGGAAGCTATTAACAAACTCAGTCTTTTACCAAAATGACAGCATTAACAATGTTAATTTTAACAAGGGCAGAGAAAGACTAGTATTTTAGGCACAGGCTGTAGAGTGCTAGAATAGAGCTCAGGTTAAGTCAGTCTCCCACCTTTGTTGAGGGACAGCAATGAGATGAAACAGAAAAACTAAAGAGCTTACAGAGCATCAAATAGAGCCAATATTATTCAATATTCAGTATTTACAATACACCCTCTTGGTGTTCACTGGTGCAAAAGAGATATGAACACTTAGAAAAAAACAGCAAGGAAGATCCACATGTCCTGCTTGTGTTTGGGTGCTGGAGGCCTTTCAATGGGAGCAAAGTTAAAGGAAACAGCAGATAATATTTTCACTTCAGTGTAGAAATATCCAGCCTGCTGCACGTTCGCACTGTAAACACAGTGAAGCGAATGTGAAGTGTTGCAGTCCCTTTAGACTGAGGACCTTAGAGTTTTTCCCCGCCTTTGTTTTTGTCCAACTACATCAGGACAATCAGGGTACAGAAGAATAAATCTGTTCTCTTGATCACTCATGATTTATGATTAGTTCTTAGCCTTTTGAAATCTGACAAAGGGACAGATAAAGGAGGAAAATGATACAAACTGAGAGATGCTAAGAATTATTTCTGTTCCCTTTCCTGCTTAATGTAGACAGTAATGAATGAAAATCTTATAATTTTTTTGTACTCATAAAAACAAAGCAAAATATGCAAAAATAGGTTTGTTCATTAATATGATTAAGGGAGAAAATATAGCCTACCATTATATGCCTCCCAGGCATCTTTGCCGTTATTTTATTTTGGCTTTTGTATGTCAGCCCCTAAAACACAGAGCAACACCAAACCTCAAGGGCCAGCCCACCCCAATGAGTCTGACCTCTAGATAAACTTTAATAAGCGATGTCAAAGCACTGCAGAGGAGCAGACATTTCGAGCGACAATTTCTGTTTTACTGTTTTTTTTTTCTGTTTTCTGCTGCACTATTTGTTATTCAAATATTCATTAATTTGTGGATACTGAAAATCTCCCAATCACTCAAACAGCTGCCAGGCCAGTGGCTCCAGGAAGGGCAGGGGGTTTATTTAATTATGTAGATTACATTAGTAGAAAACCAGAGGGAATTCTGTGAATTCTGAAAAATCACCTGCCACTGGTACCCTTCCTAACAGCTCTTGGTCAGAGGGCTCACTGACCAAACTCATAAAAAGAGTATAAAGTCCTTCATGGATTAATCAGACACTACAGACACTTGTTTTGGAAACCAGTAATCCTTTCTTAATAATTACATTTCCGTTTGAAGTCATAGCAGAAATAAAATGGAAAAATAGTTTTCCACAATATTGGCATATTATTAGTCTGTCTTGTGATTTAAGGAGCACTTCCACATAATATTAATTAATTTGTGAAAATCAAAATGAAAATGACTCCCACTTCCCTGATTTCACATTATCCACTTGCAGTGGCAGAGAACTGTTTAATGTTGAGGCAGCTGCAGACAGGTTGCTAAGCACTTTACCTACTAGATGTTTATCAACAGGCTCTATAATTAAAGAGGAAGCACAGGTAATTAGCTGTATTTGGCAGAAGGCGGGGGGGGGGTTAATCCTGAGTGCCGACCATTTGCACAGCCCACAGGGACAGACCAAGGCCCCCCCCATCTCAGCCGTGGGATTCCGCCCATCACAGCACACCCATTTTAACAGTTCCTTTGGAATCTGAAGAAACAACATCTGGCCTGTGGACTCCAGAAAACTGCCTGAAGAGGCTTTATCATTTCCCACCAAGCATGGGGTGAATTACTAAACACGTCTCCAGATTAAATCTTCTGACAAACATCTGCTCTTCAGAAGCTGACTGGCCTCAAACGGAACAATTTCACCCAGCACAGAATCAATTTGTAAGCAGCCCTTGTTCAATCCTTCTACATTATATTGCATATTGTTCTAGTTTAATTACTCACAAAATGATTATGTTTAATATCTGGCTAACATATGTATATGTTTATCTTTTTGAACTGAGACGTGTGTTTAGTCAGTATTTATTGACATACAGACTCAATACCTTTAGTTCACTGTATGGAGTATTTAAGATTAATGCTTTTTTCCTAGGCTGTGTACCATGTTTGGTCAAACCCACAGACTCAGCAAAAATATGTAGATTGTGTGGAGTATTTGAGATCAATTTAATAACATACCAATGCGCTATCTGCACTGTGTGGTGGGTCACACTGGTGTATAGTACAACATGACACAAACAAATGTGTTTTTTTTTACTGCCAAATCTCAGGAAAGTGAAGTTTTTGACACAGACTACATCGAAGAGGCTAAGAGACAGCTGAAGGCTCAAAGAGGCAGATTACACTGACGTCTTTCGGATTTGTGCACCATGATTGGCAAACACAATCTTATCTCAGTGGGAAACCCACAGAGACGGCCAGATTAGGCTGACACAGCTGTTTGCTGCCAAAAAAAAATTTGTAACTGACAAGGCATCACTGCAAACTGTGATGTGGAAACGTAGGAGGACAAAATGAAGGCGTAGCAGCAGTGCGCTTTGGCAATCACCATTGATCATTGCCATAGCTTAATTTGAATTTTTTACATACCGTTATGGCAGACCCATGTTTATGGGGTACCAGGGCCACATGTTTGACATTAAATGACATTTCCATGGAGGAAAACCCACTGTTATGATTTAATGTGATATTTATTTTTTTGAGCATTTATGTTTTAGCTTGTTATTTTATCTTATCATTTAATTCCATGTTTCTCTAGTCTCCAATCAGTTCATCGCAGTCATGTTTAGTTTTTCTTATTTCCCTGCTTTTATCCAGTCTGCTCCACTCTAGCAAGTCAGGCCGCTGGGTGTGGAAGGATGAGCAATGCAATGTTGTCATGGAGTACATGACACAATGGGAACATTATGAAAAGCAGTTCTATGAAGCCGGACAAAAACAGATCTGCACGTGTGACACATGAAAATTACATTACATTAGAAATTCATGACCTTCCTGATTCAGGTTCTGTTTTGGGATATAACAGGCAAAGCTCTGTTAGCAAGGAGACCGTTAAGCAGTTTTTTGAAGAATACATCAACCTGGTGAACAAGAATTCCCTACCAGGAGGCAAATGTTGACATGTCCAGTAGATTAAAATCCAGTATTCCTAATGTTAGTATGGTGGCAAGAGGCTTCTATTATGGTAAGATTGCAGGAGTGGATAAGATTTGGCTGGAGATGTTAAAAGCACTCAACAGGGTGAGGGAAATGGAATTCACTAACCTCTACTTTGCATCATGGACTGGTAAGATGCCTCTAGGTTGGCAATTTGGCGCTTAGTGGGCAATATATTTAAGAATAGCTGCAGGAGATAACATTCCCATCCCAAGCTAATACTGGACTACTGGAACAATAACTGAGCCTCAGATTTTGGAGGAACAGTATGTATTTTATCCAGGTCAGGTAACAGCGGACCAACTTGTCTGCTTGGCACAGACGTGTGGGCGGATATTTGAATATGTTAGTTCTATCCTCATGTGTTTTGTGGATTTGGAAAATGCAGGGCCACATATGTGTGGTGCCCAGTCCCTGCATGACAATAATATGAGTTGTGTCTGTATTCCCAGTCTTATGTCGAATCTGTTCAATGCAGACATTGAGCTTCAGCAAGATTATGGTTCAAAGTTTGTCCCATTGGGAAATTAAAGGTGGCATCTCTGTTATTTGTTGAAGTCTAGTCCAATTCAGCTGTGACCATGAGCATCCACTTCACCAGTTCGGAATGTGGAATGTGAAGCAGTTGTTATGCTGTGAGAATCAGCGTTTCCAAATGTGAGGTAATGGTCCTCTCCCAGAAAAGAGTGGGCTGCCCTCTCCAGATGAGAGGGGAAAAAGTGTCCCTAGTGGAAGAGTCTAAGTGTCTTAGGGTCTCGTTTAACAGTGATGGAAATTTGGAACGGGAGACTGAAAGGCAGAATGAAGAAATACCAGCAGTTTTGAGGACACTGTGCCAATCGGTGGTGGTGAAGCAGTAGTGGAACCTTCAGAACAGGCTCCCAGTTTACCCCTCAGTCTATGTCCACATTCTCACGTGAACTTTGTGTAATGACTGACAGAAGAAAGTCATGGATAAAAGCAGTTGTTTTTTTTTTTTTTTTTTTTTTTTGTTTCTGCAGGATCACCTGGCATTATTCTAGGTGACAGAGCGTGGAATTTAGGAATCTACAAGAGCCATGAATTCATTGCAGATTGAAAGGAGTCAGTTGAGATGGTTTGGGCATGATGTAAAAATCCCTGTTCTTCTTTCCCATGGGAGTCATAGCTGGTACATCTCAATTTGGAGAGACCATATCTCTCATGTCCCTGGGAATGCCTGGGGATCCCACAGGAGGAGCAGCTTGGTCTATTTGCTCATCATGTTGTTACTGTGACCTTCATCAGGACAAACAGAAAGAAACTGACTGTTTCACAGCCTCCACCTTTGTGCTATTGTTACAATGCCCAGGTTAAAGGGGTTTTTTTAGAGACAACCTTTTGTTTTTACAGGTTAACAAGAAAATCCAATTTGTATTAATTCAGGACCTGACAAACTATAAATGCAGTTTAAAAAAAAACAAACAAAATGTGGAGTTCATACATTTAACATCAATAACAGCATTTCTAGATGTTACACTGCCAACTAAACTCAATATCTACAGCATGTTGCAGTCTTAAAGAAAAACATCTGCTGAATTCTTAATGCAATTTATCTGACATAAGACAAAGTTCTTTAACAGGTGATATTTTAATAACATTTATTAACAGGAACATTTTTTCACTGATTTTATTTAAGGCAAAAAGGTGTGCATTCCATGACATAACAACTCAAATTTATTATCAATTGCACATTAATAAAAACATAAAACAGCAGTAATATATAAACGAAAAGCTTTAAGTGAGAAATGAACGCAGCGATGTTTTGCCAGGCTATTATTGTCAAAACCTGTTATTCATCATTATTTCCATTAAAAACTAACTCAGCACACAGTGAAAAATTCTTCCAAAAAAGTGTTAACATGAGGAAATCACTCTACAGAGTAAACCTATCACTGTGATACATGATATGCACTTTACAAACAATTTAGGAGTAAGAAGTATTAAAGCACAGTACTGTAGGTAGGGAAAGGTTGAGTGTACTTCCAGTTTGGAATCTGCTGAGGTGGGGAGGGTGACACTGTTTCAGGCACCGCAGAAAATATTTGACAGAAGATAGGAAATGATGTGGTGACAATGCTGTAAAAAACATACACAGGTCTTTGGTGCTTTCTGGGAATTTAAATGCTTTATCTGTGATAGACAGGTTGATAGTACTGTGAGGGACAGTGTAATACTCTCCCAAAGTTCCACTGCAATTTATATTTGCTCAATATGAAATTGTAGCAAGAATATGGTAGTTCTTGGCCAAAATAAATCACTGTGGTAGCAGACACATTAATTCTAGCGTTCTGTGTTATGTTGGTGACCTTAGTAGGATCAGTGTGCAAGACTCTGATTGTACTGGAGATGGTTTTGGGGAAAAAACCCATCTCCTTACTCCTGATCCATCTCGTTGGTGACCCATGTGAATGAGCAGGAAAGCTAAAACCCAGCTTTAACCCAATTTTAATAAATTTTATTTTATTCAGCTGGTCTTTATTTTTTACCAAGCTGTCTTATTATATAGGACAAGCAACTTGGACCCCAAGATATTTTTCTTGACCTGGGAATGTTTTTCCTTTTTTCTCTCAGCAAATAGCTTATCCCAGTTTAGTTTGCCAGCATGTATGAGCTGTGCTTTTTTGTCAAAGAGAGCTCTGTATGAAGTTAAACTTAAACTTTCAAATTTGTATTTCTGCATTAGGATGATTTTGTATTAGTTGTATTGCTGTCTTATCTCGGGTTTTCATCAGCTGACTGATATCTTCAAAGCATTTTGTAAGCACTTCTTTACCTTATACAAACTCTCCCTGTTAGCTGCCTTGGACAAAGGTGGCAGCTAAATAAATAAATAGATTCTTTACAATAATACACCTATTTACCTTGCTAATGAATACTACAGCAAGCGTGGCATGTAGTCAGAAAGTCCGAAAGGGCATTTTTTTTGCAGCTTGAACTAGCACTTCATGTTAACAAAAAAAAAAAAGTCAATAACATTGGCATTCAATCAGATGAAACGGAAAATACTAGTGGCACTATTTTCAATGTGTAGAAGCCTTTCGGGAGGGGGGGGGGGCAGCCACTGGCACTCAGATCCCCGGAGGTTTAGTTTTCTCCCTCGCCTCCTGGTTGGGAGTTTTTTGTTTTCCTCCTCAGTTGTTGGCACACTTACCATTTTGCACTTATACCATGTATAGTTGCTCTCATTAACATTTAACCACTATCTATACCCTTACTGCATACCTGTTTTCTGTTCTGTTATCCTAATCTGCTAATCTTCTCACTGTGTGAGAAGGAGCGCACTATAAAAATAAAATTAATTGAATTGAATTGAATTGAATATGATATGGGCATTACTAATTAGTATTTTTATAACAATAAATTATTGCAGTAATATAAAAATAAACTTCACATTGTCATGTTTTAAACTGGCCAAGCTGCTGTTACATCATCATGCTGACAGTATTCCAATGTTTTTATACTCCATAGGCCAATATCAGTTTTGTAGATATGCAAGGCAGTTTTATACTGACATTATCTCAAACCCATAAAAAAGCCTCAGTAAGGAAATTAATCCTAACATATAGAAAACAATACAAAAATATCACGCAAAAGAAAAATGAAAAGTGCCTCAGGAAAGACCAATACAAGAAACAAAAAATGCTGGATTCATTTGCATTTCCTTGAATTTTCTTTGTTTACTCATCAGCGGTGGCAGGTGTGCTGTAGCTCTGGAACAGTGGCTGCATGAAGAGCCCCAGTGTACCCACTACGCACACCAAGATGAAGATCCACAGAAAGAGTCTGTCAATCACCATGGCCACATACTTCCAGTCCTCGATGACCTGAGGCACACAAAAGCTTTTAAGAATTGCATAGCAGAGCAGGTGCAACACTTGAAACAGTTATTTGGACGTAGGTTCAAAACTTGCTCAGCGTGCAGCGTCCATGTTCGCAATCTAAATAGTGCGACAACAGTGAACTATTTCTCTATCCTCCTTTATGAAGAAAACCATATGAGTGGGTGCTATTAGTCAAATTCCACTTGAACTTACATAAACTTACATATTTTAAAATTAGATGTTGTTTTTCATAGAATTTATATAACTAACTTCTTTGAGATTGCACTGACTCAGGTAAATGGTTCTTCTTTAACCCATACTAAATTTAAGTTGCCCTGAGTGGCTACAATTCCACAGATAATTTGTGATATGTACATAGTGTACGTGTCGAAAGTCTGAGTGTACGTCTGTTCTGCAGTACCTCATTCCCTAATAAGATTATGTATGTGTAGGTTGTTTGTCTGTTTAAAGTATTTGGTTAATAAATCATGCAAACCGGCAGAACAGTTTCCACTCCAACTTCTACTCACGCCTTCATAGTCGTCCTCACTCTTCAGGTGCTCAGCGATGTAACGCACCCCATCCACTGCCTCTTCCACACCCGAGTCACACTTGATGGTCATCCTCCTCCGGAACTCTGCATGTTCTGGGTAGTCGCTGATCTTCCAGCCATACTTCCTGGCTGACTCCTCGTTGACATAAAAAGAATCCACATCAGTTCTCCCCAGCCCAAGGTCCAAGAAGGATCTACGCCGATGTTTCCGGCGGAATTTTTCTCGGACATTGGAGCTGCCAGGCCGTCGCATGAAGAGGAAGCCAGGCAGCTTGTGAAGAAAGACATTTTTAACCCAGTCGGGCATGCGGTGGGTGCTGGGTGATCGATGGTGTACATTGAGCACACACACACTGGTCACGATGGAGAAGGTCACCAGCACCATGGTAAACATCAGGTACTTTCCGATCAGGGGTACAGCCAATGAAGTTGGGGGAACAATTTTCGAGATCAGAAGTAGAAAGACAGTAAGGGCTAGCAAGACGGAGATGCAGAGGGTCATCTTCTCGCCACAGTCAGAGGGCAGGTAGAAGACCAGGATTGCAAGTGAGGTGATGAGCACACAGGGGATGATTAGGTTGATTGTGTAAAACAGAGGCTTCCGTTTGATAATGAAATCATAGGTGATGTCGAGGTACGTGATGTCATCCGGATCCTCATTCTTTCTGCCTGGCAAAGAAACTATATCCCACTCACCGCTGGGCGTGAAGTCATCGCGACTGGCGAAGTCGCTGGTGAGGATGAGATCGATTTCTGTGTGGTCATAGGTCCAGGATCGGAATTTGAGGGTGCAGTTCTGCTGGTCAAAGGGGAAATCCTTCACCTCTATTTTACAGGCGCTTTTGTAAATGGCAGGAGGCAGCCAGACAACATCACCCGTGTTGGACACCAAAGCATTGCAGTAAAAAGAAACCTCATAGGTGCCATCAGCACTAAAGGGGTAGGAAAAAATGGTTAGTTTATTTTTCCAACATTTAGTAAAAGTATATAAGAAAGCAAGATGTGTACATTACAGTAAAATTTTTCTGTGGAATAATTCTGAAGGTAAAACATCCATCCATCCCCTTTTGGTTAACCGCTATATACAAACTGATCATGCCTCACCGTAAGATACTTTCAACCAAAGATATACTGTATCATTAGAGCCAGAGAGACAACATCAAAAGTTTAAAATCAAATCTTGCATTTGCATCTTGTGTTTCCGTGTTTTGTATTTAAAAGTTGTGTTTTATGGTCCTGAAAGGCTGTAATTGACTGGTGTCCCATTCAGGGTGTGTACCCCATCTCACGCCCTGCCTAAATGGTTATTGAGAATGGAAATCTAAAATGTTGGATAGATTCTGAAAGTATTCTTTGAAGCAAATACTGTACTGAAACTGATATTTTACAACACTGTAATGTGCTTTCTACAGCAGCAGATTCACTGTGCTATCTTAATGTCCATACTGAATCCTAAATAGATCTTTCACAGTAAAAATCATGTGAAATGCTAAAAAAAACTTTGGTATTTTGTTTTTAGTATTGTTTTTTCTGTAATGACTGATAATGACATTCAGTACTAAACCCTGGAAAACTGGCAATGCACGGTCCACATTAACAACATTTTTTACAGGAAAAATAGCCCCACTCTGCAATTTCACTGTGAATTTCATCGCTTTAGTTTATATTAGCAATGTATAGCAGAGACCCCCTGCACTGTAATACTGAAACAATGTTTAAATTAATACTTATCCTATATTAAATGCATAGGTTTAATGTACATTGACAGTAAATTATCCAGTCCTTTTGCATTTCATTTCAGAAACACTTTTACACTCTGAACCCTCTATGCTGATTCCTGGATGTTTAAAAAAGACACCCAAACTGCAAATCCTCAATATATCACCATGGCTTTGCAAAGTTAAATGTAACAATGTAAAAAAAAATTAGTCAGATAAACATATTCTAGTTAACATGCACTTCTGCATTCTGGAAATAACTGAAAAAACAATACCAATGCATGACAGGCAAAGGAGCTAAAGAGATACAAAGAATCCTGGACCCAAAAAATAACCTGAAACATACCTGCCAGTTTGATGCCCCATGAAAAAAATGTTCATAATAAAGTGTTTTATTGGCTTAGTTGCAAGAAAAGCAAGAAATAAACATGACATAACTCTCAAAGAGTGGGAGGCTGACTCATTTCTATGAATGAAGCAGTCTTTAATCCTGATTTATTTAAAACTCTACTGATGTCCCTGAAATTATTTTGTAAAGGATTTTCCAGATGAATGTACTTCCAAATATGTTAAAATATACAGTACCTCCACAAAATGGAGGAATTATTATCATGATCACAGAGGATGTGTAATGCATTTGAGTGTTGTGTGCAATGGTTTAAGCATCACAATTTTAGTATGAATCATATGAACTAAATTTAGCTGTGGTACTATTATTGCCAGAAGTATTAAAAAAAATTTAGTATTTACAGTCATGTAATTCATCCTAGACTTTATAGTGTTTGTTATTTGACAGATATAATAGTTTGTCCCCAACTTACAAACTTTCCAGTTTTAAAGTGTTCTGAAATGTATTTATTTTTTCAAAAGCTTCACTTGATGCACCGACAACCATAGCAATCGCAAATAGTAAGCTCTGCCTTGAGTTTTTTTAAAACAGCAGAAAAAATGGAAAAGAAATTAAAAGGTGAACAAGCTCTAGATGATACTATGGCCTCTGCATCTACCAGTTCAAAGCTGTGAGTAATGTGCTGTCTCTCAGTATTAGCCTAGAAAATAAGAACTTCCAGATCACAAAACAGCTAAAATACACATCAAAACTTAAGCTGAACATCTATATTTGGGCTTTTACAACTCTTGATAATAGTACTGTGAATCAAGCTTAACTGCAACTACTTTTCTACTTCAGTGAACTCCCTTTCTGAAAGTCCACATCTTACTCTTTTGAAATGAGAACCTACAGTTTGTATTATCTCATTTGGGGCTTTGACTGGCCATAGTAGTGATGCCTTACTTGTTGTAGAGGACTATGTCAGGCAGCCAGATGTGGTGAGATGGAATGCGCAGCTTTGTGATGCCCTCATACTCCTGCGGGTCCCACATTAGCCGGTAGTCATGCCACTCCTGAAGAGACAGGTGACAGTTTGAATAACCACATACAAGCACTCAAAATACATGCTTTGTCACTTGTACAGTGCATGCAGAGGAAACGTACAGGCAGGATCACTAAAATAACTGATTATAGAAGTTATAGTGAGAAGGAGTGAGATGAGAAACTATTTTTATATTTCTGATTTTATAATATTGCCAGCACTAGTTAAAAAATAGGCATCTGCAACACTCATGTTAGCTAACAATGGGTGTTTCAATCAATTCATAATGCAGCATTCTTTACAGCAAACAAAATGTCTGCAAGAAGTCTGTGTGTGCGCGTGTGTGTGTGTGTGTGTGTGTGTGTGTGTGTGTGATGAAATGAAGAGAAAGATTGCTGGATCCCACAAGCAGTACTAGCCTGGTTCAGCCACACGTTAGTGGTCATGATCTGCTCCCTCTCATTCTGCAACAGACAACAAAGCAATCTGTCAGAGCTTCTGAAAACACAGATAGAGTCTCTGACAATGGTATGAAGAAACAAACCTTTTCTCATCCCTCCCCACCATCATACATGTAATTCTTTCTTTCAGTACTCATATTTCAGTGTTGTACTGCTAGACCCTCAGTCCCTGGGCTCTGATTTTGGACATGGGTTGGAACCAGGCTCTGTTTGGGTTCATTTCTATCTGTGTGTGTGTGGGTTTCCTCCAACAGTCCAAAGATATGTGTTATAGGTGAACTGATGACTCTAAATTGCCACTAATATATGTATGTGTCAACAAACTCACGTCTGTGGCTGCCCTCTATGCATATTATATATTTAAAAGTGTACAGGAATTACCCAGATATGTATTTCATGGTAAATAGTATGTTTGACATCCACTTATCTATACTCCGTTTCTCTGAGAAGAGCATAACCCATTCAAAGGCTTGCAGTAATCAAATGCTGTACTGACTCAGTGAAGCACAGACCACACACTCTGCAATTGTGTCTGCTACCATGCCTCATATGCAAGCGTAGCAAATGTAGTTCGATCAAATTTTCATTTTGCCCTTTTCAGGCTAGTGGCTATGTACAAATCCAGTCCAGATCCATGACCCAAGATCCTTTTAAGATAATAGGCTCACTGTGAAGAACAAATTGAAGAACTACATAAAGGAATGACATGCAGAATTGGAAAAAAATATTTCCGTTTCTCCATCATTAAGTTGTGAAAACAAACAAATCAAAACAAGATAATGGCTTATCTTGGATAACTGTGTAGCACTATCTAACTACCACTGGAGGGTGAATAAAATTCGACTGATTAGTACAAAGGAGTATGCCAAGCCAGAGTTGTCAACTATGTGGTGAACCAGCATTACTAATTCCAATTTTCAATGCAAAAGGATGTCCAACTGGGGGACAAGAACAAGCCTGTCAAGAGAAAGAGGAGACAGCAAGCTGACCACACTGATGAGCTGGGACAGGGACACCTGGATGGCAACGGTGACCTGCTGGCTCTTGTTCACTGCTGGTCGGATGAGTTTATTGTAGCGCTCTGGGCCCAGCAGGTAGTTAACCAGCCTTTCTTCTGCATTGGTTGCAGAGGCAACTGTAAGAGAGCACCGTACACAGTCATTAACCTAAAAGACTTCAATCTCCTCATTTCTGACATCAACATGGAAATTTGGTGTGATGCAGCTATTTATCAGTTTTCAGGCTCTTATGGGTTTCAAGTCAATTACTCTGGATACAATATGTTGAAGGTTGGATTATTTTTGTCAGATTATCAGCAATTTTTTTGATTTCTATTTCTATTTTTTGTTTGCTTTAGGAACCAAATAAACAAAGAAAAACATTACATTCTGGAGCTTCTCCAGGGAATAAGGCATAATGTAAAGTACACTTCATATAAATCAACAGCAGTTTGTACATAACTGAAAAATGAAAATTAAAGCACAAAAAACAATCAAAACTTGGCACAACTACGATAATGGTTATTGTTATTATGACTGTTACCATAATTATAATCCATTGTTTTTCAAAGCCCATCACACAGAGCCAACACTTTAGCATTTAAGACATTTAAACCTCTGACACAGAACAAATCTGATTAATTCACTGTGAACTGGCAAGAGGCAAATTGTCACACAAAGCTGGTCTTGACATGACTGACAGCTTCACAACACCAGCACGTGTCAATTCACCCAAATAATGAAGACCAGATGCTTCTGCAAGAGGACAATATCCATCCATCTATCCACCCTCCATCCATCCATCCATCCAATATTCTTAACCACTTGTGCTGCTAAGTGTTGGGGTAGTCCATAGCCTATCGCAGAGTCACTGGGTGTTGGGCTTTCTCCAATACTATATTTTGCAAAAACACTTATTTTTCTTATCTTTCTGAGACAGAGAAAATGTAACATGTGTTTGTGCAGCAAGCCAAGAGATGGCAATAAAGTGCAAAAGAATAACCATGCAGAACCAACTTAATTCAACTTGCTTCCACACTGTTTAGAGCTCATGTCTGATATTTTTGATTCCTGGTTATTAGTAAGAAGATGATGAACAATCCACATGCATTTTAAACAAATCAGTTAAGACTTTTGTTCAGTAGTATACACCATACCCTCAGTTAGTGGGTAAAGTTTAATGGTAATGCATGTATATATAAATTCATTTCTCACCCTGCTTTTCCCTTTGGTTTTTTTTTCTTCAGACTTGGATCTCGATAAACTAAAGGTCTGGGAGGGTGTGCTGCATCATTTTTGCTTTTCCTCAGATTGCTTTCTTCTGGACTGAGATCGATATTGTCATTCTTGCAATCTTTTTGAGCCACTCTCCCATCTTAGACCTCAAAACCCCCAAGTACTCCCATCACCAAAGGGACTACCTTAAATTTCACCTTCCACATTCTTTCCAGTTCCTCTGTCAATCCATGGTGTTTCTCCAGCTTCTTATATTTCACTTTTTCTGATGTTACTATTACACTGAACTGTCAAAGCTATCACAACTGTTGCTTTATCTGTTCATCTATTAACAGTATATCTGCTTAGTCAGCACCTGTTTAACTTGGCAGAATCTGGACATCCCATAGCATCTTAGCTCTGTTCCTCTACACCACTATCTGTAGTACCTCCTATTTGGACTAGGGCATGTCCAAGTCATATTCCTTACAGATGGTCATGCATATAGTGCCTACCACTTGAGCCTCACAGTGCACACTCCTCCTGCAGTCTGCTACTAGGTGCTGGATTAGTTCAGAGGTTTCTTTGCACAGTCTGCACCTTGGTCTTATTGACTTTGTAGTGTTAGGGATTCAAGTATCCATTTGTGTGACATTGAGTCATATGCTTGTAATTAATACAAACAATTGTTGGTCAGCTTGGTCTTGGAAAACAGCTTTATCTTCCAAACTCTGTGTTTCTAATTACCTTCTTGGCAGTATTCATGTACTTAAGTTAAAAGTGCATTCAGCTTGGTGGCAATGATCACTGACAGCAGCTTTCAGATTGTGGAAAAGCAAGTGATAAGCAAGTGATTAACCAGTAGCTTGATGGTAGTTGTCCTTTGTTAAGGTGTTTCACGACCCTTAGGTTTGCCAGAGTGGAACCTGTTGTTAGCAGCCAGTTCATTTGTGCCAGCAGGCAGGTATATAGCGCTGTTGGTTTCTTTAGCCAGTAGATATGGATCATTTCAGATCCTGGTGCCACCCAGTTTGCTATCTGTTCTTGCACATTTGCTGTTCTTATGATGACCAATTTCTGCTCTGTGAGACTGTGCTACTCTGTTTTCTGACCTCTTAGCCACTGTACTGCTGTTGTGTGATGATTCCTTCTTCCATATGCCCTTGCAATACTGTTCAGTTTCAGCTCTTGCTGGTGTTCTATTGCAGTGCAGGTGAGAGTACACTTCAGAAGGTTCTTTGGAGAAGAGAACATTTATTCTTTTGACCTCTGCTTCTTTTGTGTATCTCTGCAGGTAGCCTAACAGACCCCCAAGCCTCAGACTTGTCATTGTACATGCTTCTTCAGTACCCAGGATGTGTCCTTTATTATGATACCCGAGCTCAGTTAACTGGCACACTTCCTTCGAGGTTGTCTTTATCTTGATTTCCAGGGATGGTGTCCAGGATGGTTGGCATCAAGGGTTGCGTACTCTTATTGTTTGCAACATGATTGTTCCTGTAGCATGTATCGGTTTGTTAGTTTCTATTATGGTGATGGTTGGCATTGTTGATACTGCTGCATTCATATCTGCAGGTATGCTGTCTTATAGTAGCATGCCACCAAGGATAGAAAGTCTGCTGAGGTGTCAGGCAGTAGTTAGCTAGGTCTGATATTCATTTGTATGTCAGCAGTGGAGCCAGGCAAAATGTCTGGCATATACTCTGGCACCCATTTCTACATGGGTTCTTCTCTGGATTCTACTCCACATATTGTTGCATAGGATCTGTGACATGGCATCCATACTGTGCATCATCAATTTCCAGTGTTGAAAGGAGGCTTCCTTTGGCAATGTTGAAGCCCTTCAGAGTTAAGTGAAAGTTGTTTTGAAAACATGTCCCTTGACTTTCTGAGCACTATTTATTTGTTTTGAGTAACATGTAAGGACACAAATGGCATATGTAAATTGTTTGTGGCTCTGCCACCCATTCTTGCCCTCAGTTGCTATTTCCACACCTTCATTTCAAATTGTGCTTGGTGACTCTAGTATGCAATCTTGCAATCCCATTTTGATGAGTTTTGGTGTTGCTTGAGCAATAATGGTGACTTTCTAGTCCCAGAAATGCTTAAAAATTTCCCATCTCTAAATTGCAGATTTCATCTTACAAGCTGATTTGCATTCTCTGACATGGAAAAGAACAGAAGCACTGCATAGGGACCAATGTGAACCGTCCAGCTACTGAGAAACAGCTATGTAGAACTGAAGACCGTTCCATTGAACAATTCTGTCTTTCATCCGGATATTTATAAAAGTTGCATGGCTGGAGTAATCTTACTTTATGAAACACAACTTGAGGAACAAAAACAGAAAAGACTATCAAACATGTAAGAGAGCAAAAGTGTGCCAGTGCACAATTCTTTTCTGAGGTTTGCTACATTTGAGGATCACAAACATTAAAAATACATTAGAAATACCATTGCAAAAACAGATTTGACAGCAAACCATGATGCACTCATCTTCATCTCTGGTAATAATAGCCTGTGACCAAGAGATATTTTCCCCTTTTAGAATGTGCCTGACTCATTTGGTTATTTGTTTTTGCTGTCTCTTTAAGTAGTAGTACAAGCACCTGTTTTTGAAACAATGACTTTAACAAGTGTTGTATATTTCTGAGATAAATGAAGTCTGTTTCAGTAAGGGAGCATCCATCTACACACCAAAAAGCAACCAAATGCAGAGTTACAGGTTCCCTGAATCATGTAAGGACAATATACCTAACATGCCTAATCTGAGTGAAGACAAGAAGAATTTTAAGGAGCAGCAAAGATCTGTATTAATATACTGCTCTATACTGGTATCAAACTGGACCAAAATTTCCCAAAAATACTAAAAGATACATTTGAAAATGTTTTTCTATTATACAATATTGTGAATAAATACATCTTTATAAACAATAATGTGAGCAAAAGTATATGGCAAAGTAATACCTTGTGCAAGGGTTACAACAGGTCTTCATTTAAATTTCCTCATTACCTGATGAATTACAAATAATTTATAAAGATGTATTAAAACAACATCACTTTTTGCTCAAATCCACAGCACCTGATGCAAGCACAGAAACAGAGCGTGTAATTATTTGTGCAGGTTCGATGGCAGGGCAAGAGACTGGGTTTGACCCCCTTCCTGCAGCCACAAAATCTGTGATGGAATCCAGCCTGACCACTGCCGCACTCCCTTTACACGCTCTGTATTGCACTGACACATTTCCAGTCTGTGCCATGATCCACTCGCTGTCCATCTGGATTCATCAGGATTCATTCCGCTCTCATTGCTCCACCAGGACCTCTTTTGCAGCAATCGTGTGCACGTGGTCACTGCCTGTCGACTCCAATCACCCCCAGACCAATAGTCCTAGACTGCAGCTTCACTTTGACCACCAGATAGCATTGCCAATTATTGAAAACACCATGAACACTAGAAACGTCAGCAGGTGGTAAAACGGGAACAACACCTCCAAGTCTTAATTTCAAATATACTTGACTTTTTTTATCAGTTCACCCTTGACAAAAGCTGGTAGAATTATTTTACTTTCACTCATTATTGCTTAAAGTATTTTTGTAATTAAATTCTAGTAAACCACTGATGAAAACGGAATGTTCAGTTACTCATCAGCGCTAGCTGCTTCTCCAAGTCAAGGTCACTGTGTTTGCACCCTGTCTTCGAAGCACAGGGCACTAGGCTAGTAATGGTATAGCATCTTTAGTCCATTGCAGGGTAGCCACACACACATTCACTTACACAGTCACACACTATATACAGTCATTAATTTGAATTTAATTTGAAACACATCTTTGGACTGTGGGAGGAAACCGGAGCCAACAGGGGCATGAAAGAAGGGGGTCCAGCCTACATGCCTGACAGAAAAGGGTTACTACAACTATAAAGAAATTATTTTTTACTGGGAATTTTTTTAAATGTGTTCAACGGGATTTTTTAAAGGAAAGAGAAGGTGACATCTCTGGCTGTAGGTGATTTTGCTTCTTTACATAATTTAATAGCATGCTACTGTTTTTTTTTGTCCCATGGGTCAAAACAGGAGTTGATTTTATTAAAAGAGCATCGATGATACAGGTAAAATTACTTGTATTTATCTTGTATTATGGACATTTTGAATAAAATTGACAGTTTCTATGACAATAGAGTCCACATTTTGTCCCAGTTGTCCTCAAACCTCATGCATTTCCAACTTGTAAATAAATCTCTATACCTGGATTCACCTCAGCTCTAGGTTCTGACTGCTTTCAGGACAATATTGTGTATTTTCATGATGAATACATTTGTTATGAATTGTATGCATTAGTCTACATCTGAGCTTATCAGATGGTAATGCTTTGAAAAGTTGAAATAAAGGAGGACCAGCAACCATAAAGACAGACAGTCATATCAAAATCAGACACAACCCTCTCCAGCCTAAGGACAAAAGAAAAAGACAGAACATTCTGCAGGCACTACATGCAGGTTCCAATAGTGAACACAAACAACATTTAATAATAGCAACGACAAAAACACCAATGACAACACAATTTCCTAAGTAGGTACTTTATATTAGTAATACAAAAGGTTTCTGAATAGGACTGTTCATGTTCAGTGGGGAAAAGCTATTTAACCGCTGTTTTTAACTAAAGAACTAGACTCTAGATTAGCAGAGAAATGACATCAGGGAACCACAGCACAGTCCAAGGTCAGAGATGGCTCAGGGAGAGGTAGCACTTTAGGGGCAACTGAACAGTATGTTTCCCACCCATTTAGAACATCTACATTTCCTTCCGTGTACTGAGAACTGCCTTCCAACTCTGTGGCTTAACTAACCGTCCACACATGACGAGATTCAACAGAAGCATCAACAAGACTACAAACAAGACAACTCAACTTCTTTAATGCCATGTTGTAAATGCCATATGTGTTTTTGCTGCAATTAACTATATGACAAGCAACATGACACAATATGGAATAGTCAGGGGCCTTTTAAAAATAGCTTTTTACAAAATGTCTCTCTTTATATAGCTTCTAGTTCATGACAGGAACACCATGAAGAGATAGCTTAGGTCCATGGTCAGCAGATGTAAAGCCGCAGAGCAGGCAGTGACATCAGTGCCATTAAGCCTTGACCTGAAGGGGACTGGCTTTTAAGGCAAGAAAGTAAAAACAACAGCAAAATCGCTATAATCTCACATTCCCATTAAAGCACACTGAATGACTGTTCAGGAGACTTCTGATTAATCCTCATTTTTGGCAGCCTGTACAGTGACGTGGGCCACTGTAAAATCAAACCAAATTTAGACATGGTGAAATACAAGGGGGACACACCGGCTTAGTGAGTAGCACTGCTGCCTCACAGTGTATACAGCTGTTTGGGCATGTGTTTGAGTCCTGTTCGATTTATATACAATTTGCATGTTTATCTCCATGTGGGTTTCTTCATGGCACTTCAGTTTCATCCCAAAGAAATGTGTTTAAGGTCAACTGGTCACTCTAAATTGCTGATAATGTGTTTGTGTGTGGCCAGCCTGCAATGGCCTGGTGACCCAATTTTACAACCTAGTGTCATGTGCTTCTGAGATACACATAGTATCAGAGTACCAGAGTGCTTGTGACCCAGCTCAGGATTAAGTAGTTAATGATGATGGATGAAATGCAATAATTGGTAATATGTGAAGCTGTCCAAAGAAAATTTAAAAATGAACAAATAATTTTTTGACCTGCTAGTTTTGGTCTTGAACTGTGCTGTGCATAGCATTTTTCTCAAACCAACTTTGGGTTTCAGTCCTAATTTCCTGTAATAGATAGTAATGTGTGCAGTGGGAGTAACAGTAACCAAGGAGGGTATGTAAAGAACCACAAATGAGTGGAAGATGTGTGTTTCTTGGTGTGTGTGGGTGTGTGGTGGTGCACTACTCAACTGTAGACACATACTGCCAGCTTCCTGCTCCATTGGTCCCCTTCACAAGCCTAAAACCCACATTCACTGCAGCATGAGACCACGGTGAGAAACATAACTTTCACAGTACACTGCACTTCAGTTACCATTGATTTCACTCCAAGTATCATATCAACTTCTAATTAACACCTCCGTATTCATATGATCAATTAAAATAATGTGGGGTAATAAAAAATAGGCAAAATCAGCAGTATTCAAACAGCAGCATTCTTGATAAATCTTTCAATGAATTATTTTAGTAGTCTGCAATTACAAAGAGTTCCCAAATTTTTTAACAAAAGTTGAGAAGTTTATACTAAACTTCACATACAAAACATCACTTCAATGTACCAATTTTTAAATATATACATAAAAACCTGTTTAATACTACCTCTTACCCCATTTGTATATAGTCTGAGAGTGATTTCATGACTCTAGCTAAATAAATAAGACATTTTTTAAAAAATTCCAAAATCTTGGACATAGCCACATGATAACGTTGTGTGTAGTTAAAGCAGTTAGATAATGCTTATAACAGTACCTTTTGTACAGTATAATATAATGCTCGTCATTTATCATTTGAAGCCTAAAACTGGTAGCATGGCAGCATGGTATGCAATGCAGCATGATATCTTTTAATTATATACTTTTATTTTTCCCAATGTCTCTTGTGCTTATACCAATAACCAAAGCATTACAAAACAACATTACAAATTACATTACATTACATTACAAAACTGACTTTTAAAAGTGAGAAAGTGGAATGACCTTTACAACTATCAAAGCTTTAATATAACATGATAGTTTGAAGAATTAGAAACAATGAGACCTATTTCAATGTAAAATAATGCAAATTGAAAACAACAGGTATACAGCCCATTGCAGTTGATTGCTCCCAACATGGTATTCAGGTCAAACTTTAATATGCTATTAAAATTCAGCTGTGTAACTTATATTTCTTAAGCTGCCAAAGTCAATTTGCCTTCTTACTACATATGTGGTCATTCATGAAAATTAATTTATTGATGACACAAAAAGGTTTTCAAAGAAAGTTATATAACTGTTTCCATTCTTTGAAAAATAAAACTGATTTTCTCCAAAGCAAATTTTACATTTCATGAAGAAATTGTATATTTGTTCCAAGTTTCC
The DNA here is from genome assembly GCA_900497675.1 of Arapaima gigas. NCBI lineage: Eukaryota > Metazoa > Chordata > Actinopteri > Osteoglossiformes > Osteoglossidae > Arapaima > Arapaima gigas. The sequence goes on along the minus strand of UFQX01000092.1, from coordinate 296,773 downwards.
TGCAAGCATCACTGTTTGCTGATTTCCATGCATTTACATCTGTCAAACAGCCAGTACTGGACTGGAAACCACACAGAGTGAACTAAGCCTTTAGCACTTTAGCACTGCAAAAGGACAACAATGTTGGAGTGGGACATCTCTTAGGTTGCCACTGAAAGCTCAACCATAAAGAAAAAGCTCTGGTGTTATTATGACTTATAAGTTCCCGGAGAGTCAAGGCCAGTAGGTTTTTTTACACCACTATAAGATGGAAGGAGAAAATGGCTTCTCCCTGAAGTAGCAGGACAACTGACAAGTACTAGAAAAATAAAAGCTTAGTAACTAAAGTGCAGTATAGCACTAGCCACAGTGAGTCTGCTTTTTTTGTTAGATCAACATTTGTCAGGTTATTCTTATAAGTTGTACCTTTAATTATAACATGTAATGTGTCTTTGATGGTGGAATTAAGACAGCACAGAAACATTACGAAAGAAAACAAGATCTCACAAACACAGTGGTTGTACATCTAATCAGTAAACACCAGGTGGCATGCAGGCACTAAATGTTTTCTTACAAAAAGTTTGTGATTTTTTTCTGTGTATGTAGCAAAAAATTAACATAAACTGCTATACACACTTAAAAATTATTTTTTATCTTTCTCAAATAGGCAATGTTTCAGACCTTCCTCTGCAGAGCTATTCAAGGAAATTAAAAAACTTGTCAAAACAGAAATCTGTTGAGAATTAATAATTACATAATTTATGCCTATATCTTATTATATTTTGGAACTACCATTTTTGTTTCAAGGGCTATGGCATGGTGGTCATCTCCTCACTGTAGGGATGTAAGTTTGCTGACAGCCTCAGTTATGACTGTGGGCATTATGCGTGACTTTTCCACTTTGCTCTTCAGCAGAACTAGCCAGTTGTTGGTGTGTGAGGGTTCCCAGTGACAGAGTGGCATCCCATGAGGGCATACCCTGCCTTATCTCACAGGCTTTAGTTCAACCTGCAGCCTTAACTGGATAAGCTTCTTTTGGAAATTGAATGGAAGGATGAGTTTTTCAATAACACAGTTTTCTCCAAAGGATTTTTAAAGAGTCAGCCCTTCAGATTAGTGGCTTTTAAGAAACTCAGCATAAAGAGTCAGTGTTTTCAAAATGCTGCAGCAGGCAATTCCCCTGTGTGAAAAGAAAACTTAGGAAATACTTTAAGAACGTAATACAAACAGTGTGCCCTGCAGCAGAATGTTATATGCAGGACGGCAGGAGCAGGACAAAGAGATGCAACAGAGGAACTAATGAAATGTAAACACTGATATGACCTAGGGTTAACCAGCACCCAGATGTACTTCATAAATCTCCTAACATCATGTTTTTACTTCCACCATTATTCAAAACAAACTGTGATTTGTTTAATGATTGAGGATGTAGACTTTTATTTCAGAGGTTGCTGGGTCAAGTCCCAAGAGGGACCCTGCAGTACATTGCACCACAGTAGGTAACTTGAACCAGTCCTGTTAACCTCACTGTTTCAAAAAGTAAAACAACACACTGCTTTGGGCAAAGCCATCAGTTTAGCAACTAAACAGAAGCAATACAAGCATGTACTCTAAAATCCAGTCAAAGGCCAATGCATAATCCTCCCTCTCAAAACATTAACACTCAAGCTAAAACCAAACTACTTTCAGGTGATCTTCAGAGCTTAAATAATTCAGCTTTTCATTTGATGTTTTTATTCCAAAGAATTTATTTTGGAATGTAGGTCTATGTAGATAAGTAACTTTTAGAAAAATGGATGAATCCGTATCCAGCTATATAGGATCATAAATGTTATTATTTATGCCACTTTAAAAATAAATATACTGTAGAGCAATAGAAATATCCTCTTTATTCATTATTTACACAGCTCCCATCTCAGGTACCTTCTGTAAGAGCCAGGGTCTTTCAGCTTCAGCTGTTCTGCTTTGTAACATTAAGAAGGGTTCTAGCAAAAGTATGGATCTGAGAGAATATCCTCCCAGACAGTCAGATCACTCTTTTTTAATACTGTTAAAGTCGCAGAGGTGAATTAAAGCAACACTTTTCAGACCATAAGTATGAGTGGGGAACAACATCCCACTCCCTCACTGCACTTTACTTGCTCAACTTGGTTTTAGTTCAGAAGTTTTAGCCAAAGTTCCACTTCTTTAGTCAGCAGTGGTGATGTTGGTATATGTATGTTTTTTTTCTGATAAATCCAGACAGGACAAAAAGCTGCACATTAGATATAGTTTCAGTCAACAGTGCATAACTCTGGGCCAGAAGTGTATGTGTATCCTCTCCAGGACCAGTTTTTAGTGTGCTTATAGGAACTGATAACTCTCTCTCTATCACTTACTTGTCCGTGTCAGGGACAACGTGCAAAACAAACTGAATTTCCTAATTCTTATTTGCTCAAAACAACTTCAGGCTGAGTATCTTTGTTAAGGATTAAACAAAATGACAAATCAATGGAAAATCACATATGCTTCTGGGTTGCTACCTTGGGTGCTTAAGAACCAGGACATATGACCTGGAAGTTTCTACTCATCTTTTTTTTTACAAGTGAACAAGATAACAGATCAGTTTTGTTTCATGAAACAGCATCTGAACTGTCTTGCCACCTCTTCTCAGACCAATTGTTTCACTGACGTTAAAAGAAGAGAATGCTCTCTGCAGTATACAAACATTAGATCTTTTTGCATGTTTTAATCTACAGCTGCAAGTTAGCTTAATTTAGCAGGTCGTAAAAGTAAAACAACTTTAAGTGAGAGCATTTCTGCATGAGTTATCAGTAATGAAGAAACTGTATAAGTTCAGTGGTGTCATGTGGTGTCTGTCAACAGACTGAGTCTCTTCACCCTTAAATATAAACTGCAGTGAACTGAAGCTGGCAAAACCAACAATAAAATAATGAAAAATAAAGTGAAAAGTCTATTATATTTAGATGTTTTTAACTAAATTTGATTTTTAGAAAAGTTTACCAAACTGTAATGTGTAATGTCTTCAGCACTATATTTTTCAAGCCAAGTGACTTAAAATGAAGTGCAAGAAATTATTTCAGAGGAGTTTTGTCTTCAATCTCCACTCACTTCTTGCCAACCAAATAATGAGTATCCGTTTTTACCCGAAACAGCTGAAACAAGAAAGCAAGATTTTCTTTGTACAGAGGTTTGCTGTAGACTAACATTCGTTGTGATGTGGGACTGTATTCGTTTTTACTAACAAACTACCGCATTTTATGCATCTGTCGCATTTTTTCCTAGAATGTGAGTAGAAATACACAGTGGAAAAAAAAAGTTTTATCAAAAAACTTTTTCCGAAAAAATTAAACATCATCGACCAGTCATGGACTGAATGAATGAATGAATATGAGTAGAAATTATCAGTAAATATAAGTAATCGGGTCGTTAATAAAACAATAATTTGTTGGAACACTTATTTTCATACTGTTACTGTTTTTAATCATTTTTATTCATTTTATATTTTATCGGCAACAGTTGCGTTTTGCGGACGTGCATGGTGTGAAAAGTGGTCCTTGTAAAGGGGCGCGGTGTTTGCTCACCTGTCACACTGAGCATCAGGAGGGACAGGGTGGCGCGGATGGCCATGGTGGTCCCGCACTCCGCTCTCTCCGCTCCCGCCGTCACACGCAGATGCGGGGGGGACGGCACGAGCCCGTTACGGTGTCCTCGCTGGAACTCTTCGCACACCTTCATCCAAAATTGGCGTTTGCGCCAAAAAACTCAGCCAAAGCCACGCACTTTTCCAAATTTCGACTTTGCTGCCGGCGATAAAGGGTTCGTCACCCGACGGAAACCACTTTCCTGTCAGCCGCGGTAAGGTCAGGTGCTCGTGGCGTCTCTCCCGCGCGCTCCCGGGCAGCACGCGGCTCCGCTTTGCATCACGCGGCGCAGTTTCGCCGAGGTGACATTTGTGCAGAAACTCGTGGTCTAATTCCCAGTGTGCCAAATCCCAAAGCCTACAGATATTATTTGAAGCGGCCTTTTCGCAAATGAGATTTAAAACGTCGATCAAAAATGTTTAATAACCACTTATCAGATACAGAGAACGGAACTACATTAATGGAAAATTGTTTTCCCCAAAAGCTTTTATTTTTATTAATGATAATCAATTATTTGAAGTGCGAATATCATAAGTTTTCTATTTCTGCTTATTTTCCTACATGTAAAGAAACTTTTGTACATGCAAATTATCCTGGTCATTAAAACTACCCACATCCTGCTACTGTTCACATTCTGCAGAGGCACCGTGGACCACGTGACCGATCAGTGTCGTCACACAGTAAGCTTTATTTTTAGAAAACATTTTCAACGTAATCATATGAATTTATGCCACATATGTCAGGTTGAGTATCGTTACATTCGAGTGGCGAGTTTTCACTGAAATGTGAAGAAAAGCCGTTTTTAAGTTTACACCCTTACAGGTTGTGCTAACTGCATTTTGAGATTCAGGGAAAGTCAAATTGACCAGGATGCTCAAACCTTTGCTTTAATGACCTATTTAAATGTTATACTCTTACAGTTATTTGCGAGGGCTACTATAATAAAGATATTTAAAATATTGAAAAAACATGTATATTCTATTCAAATTATTTATGACCCTTGAAAAAATTGTCGATATCGAAACAGATCCTGAAAACGCACGGATACAGTATGAAGCCAAAGGGAGCCAAAGCATAAATAGTGGATACAGCTCTGTCCAGAGAGGGATTATGTTATTAACTTTGTGTGAACTTTATTAACTAGTTTTACAGTGACTCCCCTTAACAGCACAGTGATTTCCTAAGACAGGAATAGATCATTTTTAATCACCAGGAAAGAAAAAGCGGGTGCTTGAAAGCTTTACCCTGTTATGCTGTCAGAATAAAAATGGACACATATGGAAGAAGATTGCTTAGTGAAGACCAAGAGAGCAATGATAATTTGGGTTCAAAAAATACCTTTTGAGCTACTTCTTTCTGCTGCAACTTTAAAGTTACAAAGCACTAAAAATATGCAAGGTAAAAAAAGATTATAAAGTTATAAAAAGTTTCAAAGAAATAATATACTTTGACAGGCCGAAAAAATGCTCTTTAAAAGATCTGTCAGAGACAGTCTTTGATGCTCAGGTGATCAGTGAGCTTGGCATTTCGGGAATAAATGTAATCTTACAATCAAAGTAAATTTATGTGCAATATGTGAACGGGGTGTTTATAAAGAGCTTTACTAAGATCAATGGTCAGTCGTAACTGGTTGATCAGTTTGCTCTTGACCTCAGATAAGAGTTAAGAGTTGCCCTGCTAATCTTGGAATTTCCACAATTTTAAGTTTCAATTTCCATTTTCCTTTATGCTCCAAAATGACTTTCTCAACATATTTCAAACCCACAGCATGTTACAGGGCAAACCAGGGTGCACAGGGGGATTCTACACATGTAGTGTCGCCGCAATATTCTGTTTGCTGCCCTAATGAGGGTTTGTAGATGAATTCACTCCAACTGCTAATCATAACTGTAAGTATGACAACAAAAGTAATGCATATCTGCCTGTAAAAGTCTGATTTATAAAAAAGGCAATGAAGTAATTATAATTGCACAGGCATCAAGAAAAAGAAGGGGAAAAGGAGACATGGCTCTGTTTCATTTGTATTTATTTTTGTGTAGCATTGTTTCCATAAGTTTGCAACAAAGTACTAAAGATAAAAGTATAGATTTGCGATAGGTGCCATCAGTAACAGGAAGAGAAAAGTCAAAGAAATGAACTGAGATATTTATCACCAATACGATAAAACTGTCAAAAACTGTCAAATTTTTTGAGTCATAAATGTTTTCTTTAGGACTTAGAAACGGGAATTCCTGTTACAGAAATTGAGAATTCAGCCATGGGACACAGTCATTATTTCCAACAAATACAGAGAATCTACAAGGAGGAAAAGCAGATGGGTCTGCATCATACATACTTAAAATCAGTTTTTGGCTTTGGAAGTTATACTGGCCTAGATAACATCAGCCTGTGGCAAAAAGAATTTTCTCATGTCAATTTAAGAAAATTATTCTCAGGGGCCTTCAGATTTTTCCCATAGTTAAAATCATAATCACATTTACAATCCTTATCATTGTGTTTGTACTAATTTCCTTTACCCAGTACTTTAGCAAACATAATCAGCTACACTGAGTCACACATTGCTTCCTTGTAGTGAATAATGCCAGGTATCCATGTACCCAAAAGCCAATAACCCATCAGTAACAGTCACACCTGTCACACCAAAAGTCACTGAAACCTTTTCTATGATGGAGTCTGCATCATCCTGCACAACTGTACTTGTAATGTTACGCAGCATCAACAATGCTCAACAGTCATTGTAACATTGTAGTACAAATAAAAAGGTATAATTTAGCAAATAGATCTAATTACCACCATTGGTGATTGTACTGGTTTCAGTGCATTCCTGCAACTTAGACTTCTGCCACTTTTTTGTTTCCACATTGAGAGTGGTATAAGGTATTTAATGGTAAAATACATTACATCACCGTACAATGAGGAAAAAAGATTTGCTGCCCCCATCCCAGCAACTTTTGCAAAAATAACTGATGGAACAACAGTCATTGTGTTGCTGCCTGGACAGTGTACAAAGTACATAACCCAAATGATGGAATCAAAGGTTCCTGATCATAGCATTTACGGAACCTTTATTCTACTACAGTGACAGCACTTTGCAAGTCTGTGAGGACCCCATTTTGCTGTTGTTCCTCCCACCTGCCTCTGTTACCAAGCAATGTCTGTGGTATGTGCTTATCACAAAAAATGTTACACAGTTGTGGAAAATGGATTTTGTGCATTTTTTAATGTTCCTTCTTGGTAATGTCTTATTTGCTCTGGCATAATTAGGTAGAAGGACTATTTTTGAAAGGTTTAAAAATGCATTCCACAGATAAGAAGCAAAACTGCGGAACATTCAAAGCGTAGCTGTGCAGCCATGATATATCACGAAAGCTTGATTCAAGAGCAATGAGCTGACATTACTTAGGTCTGACAATATCCCTTTTATATGCAAAATGTCCTGGGTTTTGTTATAAAGCATAAGAAAAGCTTTGCTCTGTCTGACCTCCATAGAGAATTTGCATGTATAGATTCTAAGCGAGTTAAATTAATAAACATATACACACATCAAATCCTCACTTTTGGCTTGTCTCAGCACCAGTGGCATATGTCACACTCAGAGCTTGCTCCTCTGTTGTTGCATTAAGTTGGTTCAGCCGAGGGGATTATTTATGACAGCTGATCCTGACACACAATGATGAGTCACTTACCTCAGCTTGGTCTTCGCTCAGGAAGCTTTGCCTCTGCTTCTGTGTGCCAAAACACAGACCGAGTGCAAACAGCTGATATACAATGATGGGAAAAGAAAGCATATCCTCTATCAATTGTATGTTCTTTCCTTAGCAGCCATGCAAAATGAAATGTGACTCAACATTATTATTATGTTTCACTTTTCCCGAAAAGTCCTAAAAAAGTCCTAAAAAGCTACAGTATATGGAAAAATCACAAGCTGTAACCACTACAACTACCTGCAGCACTCTTTAGGTTTCAGTTCTGAATATTTAACCGTTATATTATCTCCTTGGGATAGAACAGTCTGTGTTATGCAAATTCTTTGCCCAGTCAATTTAATATTGATTATAAGAAGTAAAAAACACTAATAATCACTTAGCCCTGAGCAGGCCCTTGGCAGTCCAGAGCCTATTCCAGTAACATTGGCTACTAGGCTATGAAACTACCCCAGGGTGGGGCCATAGTCCATCACAGGGTGGCCACTCACACACACATTTTGGGCAACTTTGAATGACCACTTAATCTGAAACACATGTTTTTGGACTGTGGGAGGAAACTGGAGCACCCAGAGGAAATCCATGCACAAACAGGAAGGACATAATAATGTTAATAAATCCACTATTAAAATTTTCAAGTGCCAAGTGGCTGCTCATTCCTCCTGGGTATTGCAGGTAGACATAAAGAACCAGTAGCTATGACTAAGATTATACAGCTGTTTTTTTCTGTATAGCTGTTATGACATTAATATAGTCACTAGAAGCTAAAATCAGCATCCAGGTGCAAGGATGCTGATCTTATCCATCATGGCATACAATCATCAGTTACAGTCAGTATGGTACAGTGGTCTCACAGCCAGCGTCGTCAGAGGAGCTCAGATGCTCAATGCTAGTGGAGGGACCACCACAAGCTTCCAAGAAAACAAAAACAGAAACATGACGGTGTTAGTTACTAAAAACAGAAACAGACTAGCAATTATTGCACTAGAAGACAAGACTCAGTGGTGCAACGTGTACATCTCAACAATAGCTAAGGCGGGTACACCAAACCAAAAAATGAGTCTTAATCCTGGATTTAAAGGCTGAGATATAAGACTTAACATAAAGCTCCCCATATGCATTGTTTTAAATGTTTATCCCCTCAATCATTGTTTAACATTCTGTGTCACCCATTAAGAAGAGCACTATGCAAAAATAATTGAACTGAATAGAATTAAATAGAACTGAACTGAATTGAAAATCTTAAAATTATTTTAAAAAATAATTTAAAACAGGTCCACAGTAAGCATGTAAAATGATTTATTTTTTTTATATCAACAGCAGCAACACTGGGTCACAGCAGCATAAAATAGATAGAGCAGTATATTATAAACACATCAGTAATTATATACAAAGATTTCTAAATCTAAAAAAACCATTAAAATTTCTGTTTAATAATATGACTGTCATTATGTCTTCATTAAGAATGTCTCACTACTGCTAAAAATAATTCAATTTTGCCTGTAACCACTTGAGCAGGTCTCATGATATATCATGCATTTGTGTGTTACACTGGCATCAAACTGAGTACACAGCAGGTCAGTAAATGCCATCATCTGGGACCCTCATCCACAAAAGTCTTCAAACACAGAACCTCAAAGGGCACCATTATCATGGGATCAACACATTTAGACCACTCTAATTAAGAAACAACCAAAGGTCACCTCATGCCAATGTGTATCCTGACTTAGGAAAAATATATTGTTCTGTTACAAACAGTGATGCTCTTCACTAATTCATTTGCTTGGAAATATATATATATATATATATATATATATATATATATATAGAGAGAGAGAGAGACAGACAGATGCAAACACAGTATCAATGTTCCAAGCAAATGAAAATACATACACACACACACACACACACACACACACACACACACCTTTGTCTGCAAAATAAAAAAATTGTAAAATATCTTCCTGCAGCTGATACATTCTCTCTTTCTATCATCAGCTGTAATTGCTGGAAGGAGTGGTTTCTATGGGCAGCTCTTTGTGCTGAACAGAACATACGAGCCTCCCCGGGCTTTATTAACAGTGCCTCTTCTATCATGTTCTTTTACCTTTCAGACAGTATTCAGGGGTTGTTAGACCAGTTGTCAGGTCCTTTTGCTGGACTGTACTAAGCTGTTGTTATGTCTGCCCAAAACAGAACTGAAGAAAACCACTGTTCACCTCAACATTGAGAACCAACCCAGACATTTCTTTTGAGAGATCTTCAAGTGCTTCTGTCTAGTGGAACCATATTAGAACTGGTCATGAGATGATCTTATAGCTCCTCTAACTCACCATTCTGAATGATCTTCAGTAAATACAGTATTTTTGCACATTGGTAAGGCATATATTGCTTTGGATAAAACCACAAACCTATTGCAATGGCAAAATGTGATTGGATGAGAGCTGGCCATCATAATTTAATCATATACCTGACCATTCTGCTATAAGAGAAGACAATGTATTTCACAAAACAGCTGAGCCTGACAAGCTGAAAATACCATACCCCCAAATCCAACAGGAGTTTCACAGTGCTGACGGCTCTGTACCACAGAGGCAATCTTGTTATGTAAATATCTCCAACGTCCCAAAACAAAAGGCAGCCAAATGGATAAACAACTTACTCTTAATTCTGGCTCGGAATCACTGCTGCAAGTATTATCTAAGACACATGTAACAAAAGGTCTCCATTCATGAAAAGTGGCAAATGGATGACACCAGAACATAAAATTAAATCTCGCATTCACTGCCAGGAATTGTGTCAAAACAGAGGCTCATCACTCTCACATGAGCTAGGATGTACCACTTTCATGTCACATAGCAAGTGTCTGTCCCCAGCTGACACCTCACATGTAGCAAGCGACTTTCCTTGCTCCATGTCCTTGTTTTTGTGAATGAAACAGCAGACTCAAAACTACGATATGTAATCAGCTTTAAATAAATGGCACTGATTTACCCTAAGACTTGATTTATTATGGCCAGTGCATTATGGGTGAGTGAGATTGCTAGGGTTTTACCCACTCTTTTCTCACAGCAAAACTTACAGATAACCACATGGCTTCTCCATGTAAATTACTTCACCAGATGTACAATGCAGTGAATAGAGTAAAAAAAGCAGGTGGCTCACAGCACATATATCAGAGGTATGTGTGTCTTGGCATGGGCCCTGTGCTATCAGGGGAAACATAAGGATTGCATAGCAGCCTAAACAACAAAAGTAATAAAAACTAAATCAAACACAAAGAAAATAGGATTAAAAATTAATATTATGCCACACCAGCCATGTCTTGTTTGAACTGTAACTAGCCATGTGGCAGTCGTGGCAGGACTTCCAAGGTTTTATTATGTTTCTGTGATTACACATAAATGAAACAAAGTTGGCCATTTGGCCCTGACTATAAATGTATCAGTTACCTAAAGTACACCAAACTACAAAAGAAAATTAAGTGGGAATAATTTTCTAAACTAATAAATAAACAATACTGTTACACATATGTATTTGCAGATAAATATTTTCTCCTAAAGCTCTCCAAAGTTTCCTTTCATGGCTTCTATCATCCAGGTTTTTATATTGCCCTTAGCTGGGGGATTGGCCACAACTGGTGCTCATATACCCTCTAAAATGCTGTCAATCACAGAAGTGGGGTGTGTCCAGGCTCCAGTCTGCCACAAATACCCAGAGCTCACGGCATCTGTATGAAGACACTAACTCTGTTTTGACTAGGTCCTTACCAGTCAAAAATTACTCATAGGTTAGACACCATGATAAGAGCCAGAGAATAACAACATTTCAAATTAAAACCTGGGTGTGATACCACAAACATGGATGCATTAGAAACAAAGCTAATGCAATTTCTTGTCCTTCCATTTCACAGTACCCATTGTGCTATTCATCACTTCAATCCACTGAAACAACTCGTGCATACTTGAAAAATTTTACCAAAGCTATTCCCAGCTGTGTTTTCAATTAGCCTTTTCATAATATTGTAATATTGCAGTTTTCCCACTCTAGATAACTTTAAGCATAGGCTCTTACACCTTAAACTAAATAATCGTAATTTTAATATTGAATATAATACAAGATTCTCATATTACACAGCACAGCCTCAAAAATATAAATGAGACAAAAATATAATATACCTGCTTCGATTTTTTACTATACCACAAAGGCTTTTTTTTACAAATATAAATAACAATGAAACTACAACTTCTTTTTTATTTTATTCAATTTTATGAACAGCACTGGGCCCACAGCAACATTACAGCAACACAGAAAGAGTTCAACGAAAAACTGCAAATATGTTCACGTACATGAAAAGGAAGCAAAGGGCAAAAACTAAAAAAATATTGAGTGAGTGAAGTTATTTGTTGAATTTTGTCTATGAAGCATTTAACCTGTTACTGCTAACTCTTTTTTTACAACATACTAGTTTTTATCAGTCCTTTTATCATACATTCAGCAGCTTAGCTGCAAGACTGAGTGAGATGAGAACGCAGGGGAGTTTAAACTGAAAACTGTACCTAAAGAGAATCCAGTAGCAGCTTCTCTGTGAAAGTGGAATTGCCATTTCCCTAATATGCCAAAATGGGTCCAGTAGCACTTCTGCCACAACTGTTGCTGTAAACTTAAATCAGGCAAATAAAACCAGGATGAGACAAGACGGGATGAGGAAAATTGAGGAAAGGGACATTCTGCAGCTGGAAGACAATAAGAAAGACTAATATTGCTCAAAAGAAGCATCATGCTCGAGAAGACCATTGTTAACTGTCATGTAACAAAAGGTGGTTTTTTTAGTTACAATGGGCATGTGAGGTCAGCAGTGGGGTTGGTCACAAGAACTAGAAATAGAACAGTGCTCTTGTTCCAAAGTGTCCTGTTTTCAATAAGAAAACGTGCCACCAAACTGATAGGAATAAGTACCATGGAATTACAATGGATATAGTTCCATGAATAGCAAACCACTAAATGTACTATCATTGGTAAAGTGACAGATCATTATAAGGCTTTTAATTTAGCTGACACTTTTGCAGCATAGAGTGTTACTGTATGTAGCACTCCTTACCCGTTTATACACCAAGGTCATTTGTACTACAGAAATTCAGGTTAAGTACTTGGTCAATGGTGCTATAGCAAGAGATAGATTCAACCCCAGGTCATTATTATTTGTTTCTGCTTTATTTGTGTTTCCAGATGTAACCACAGTGAGTAATGCTCACATGCCTCCATAGATGCTCACATGCCTAAGGTAAAAACAGAAGTGTGACATGTGTTGGACTTCTGGACTTTCAGAATTTTCCAGGTTTTTCTGTGCGTATACTTGCACTCTGCATGTATCCCTCTGGCCGTTTGTGTATATGTATATATTGTTTTACATTAGTAACTTATTGCACTTTGTATACCTGCACAAAATTGTACTATATGTCACAATTTATAGCTGTCTTTGGGGGAAAAAATAAAGTTAGAATCTTTGGTAAGGTCCTATGGATTTTAACGTATTGTATCGAAACGTTTTAAAATTGCTTTTATGTGCTATTTTAAAGTGCTGCATATTTATGGCATGCTGGTCATAAATGGAAAGTTTAAGCAACACTTTTTTGTTGGAGTTATCCCTTTGTATTACATTTGTACATTTGTACATTTGTATTATAATGTAAGGTATGCTGTGATGATGATGTATAAATGCATATGTATGAGCATAAACAGACAACTAAACCTGAAAGAACATATGGAAAATAGCTTTCCAATTGTGTTTGCAAAATTCCATCAAACAACAGAAACATATTGTTTATAGATTTCTTAGTCGTTTTGCAGAAAATGAATAAATGTTTCCCCCAGCACATAGAAATGCATACACAAATGCCCACACTCCTCATGTGGGATGCCAGCTCATTCGGGTGTATTTGCTGGGTTTCAAATACATCTCTGCCTGCTGTCTTCACTGTAACTGTAATGTAACGTAATCTTGTTTGATGTGTGTCATCTTTTGTCCAGTCACCGCATAATGTATGCCATTCGCTGTCCAGTAGTGTTCTGTGTTGCAAGAACATTTTTGAGTCACATGACACTGTATGCTATTTATTTACATGCTGTCAATGTCTACTCATACTGAAGAAGGTTTGACGGCAAAACGCATCCATGTTACATTTTGAATTCCAGCTTCAGATTGCTTTTATTACATTCAGAACTGTGTGCTTTGTCCTTTGTATACTTTATTTTAACAATTAAGAGCTCATACCATTAAATTAGTCAGGCAGTTTCAAACAGTGTCTTTCGCTTGCAATAACAGGGATGCTGTAAGACAGTCAGATCCAAAAAAGTCAAAACAATGTTCCTTCAAGAAACCTTTCTGCCTTTTATGTCCTTTGTTTTATGCATACCCGTTATATTGAATATTTGGGATGTTGAAATGAAATCTGGCCTGAGGACTCCTCTGTTGACCTTCATGCAATCATATCTAGAGGGCTTCACCTCATGCCACTGAGGAAGGCTGCCTACTGTAGATGTCAGCTTCATTCAAGGAAGTGAGGAAGTGCCACAAATAATAACCATCTCCTGACCACGAGGAAAATGAGATTTCAAACTGAGATAGATTGAGTCCTTACTTCTGGAGATGGAGAGAAGGAAAACAGAGTGTTGCAGCCTGTCCTGTTCATTTTCTGCTCTTCAGGTAAGTCACATGTTACTTACTGAGTTCAATAACCCTGTGCCAGGGTTGAGGATAAGCCGTTTCTAAAATGACCCCTTTGCCTCTGAGACCTTAAAAGTGCACTGGATGAGGTACATCAACTCTGAGCTCAGGTATGTCACGTAAACAAGCTGAGGAGAAAGGGAAGGTTTTCTAATACAGCTTTTGAAGGAGTTCTGCCTCATACTTGGCCATGTCGCTATACTGTGAAAATCGCCTTCCATGTCTGTCGGATATAGTCTGTTTGGCCATAACTATTACTTGGGTCTGAGGACTAAAAAGATTCAATCATAGCTGATTACCAATCTTGCAACAGTGTGCTACCCATATTATCCATTATTCATAACCGGAGCTCACTTGCAATTGATCACTGAAATGTTAAAGGTAAGGGCTCTAGTGATATAGTTTATTTTCAGTACAATCATGTCAAGTGGTCTGGATTTGTATTTTCATAGCTAGAAAAGCTGAACTATTTTTCTTGCTAAATGAAGCATTAAGATATGCATTTCACTGTCACATTGTTAAGGCTTATGCAAAAGGATTGAATTTTAAATTACAGCCAAGTGCATACAGTGCACAGATATACTTCTGTTACTTGTTTTATCAGCATTTCCACAAATATCAAATTAATAAAAGGTGCACACCTCTTTACACCAAATTGCAAATGAACAACATCTTGGGAACCTCTTGCTTCCCATAGAGAAATAAAACTAGTGTTGCATACAGAAATGTATTTGCCTGCTTTGTGTATATTGTCCAGGATGAAACATAACCACTACTTACTCCACAGAGCAAGGATTCTGTTCAACTTCAAGCCAACTTTCTGCACTTTATCAAATACTTCATTTGATGGCAGAGCCTAACTGAAAACACTGCATCTAAATCAACACACGTGATCAACAATTGAAAGAATCTGATGTGTATAATCTGTGGAGCCACTGGATGGGATATATTGCTGCAGGATCCTGATCACAATGTGTACAGGTAATGCAATAGTCTTTTATTCTTTCCAGGAAACCAAATGCATCCAAATCCTTCACGGTACATCCAAATACCCTCAGGGATAGGGAGATTTACTAGAGTTCCTAGATCAATAATCCATAGTGTTCAGGCCAATTGAAAATCAGCTGAAAATGCTTTTATAACCTTTCTTGTGTCAGCCCCCTACAGTGAAAACTGTAATGGGATTTTTAACTGATGGATCGAATTAAGTATCATTCTCCCATAGCCCGAGGCACAACCTCACTGACACTGTCCATCATGCCAGCTTTTCTGCTGAAGCCCCTTGAAATGTCCACTCGGGTGGGTTAACACCAGGGCAAAGATAGTGAGGTCGCCATCAGTGCAACTGTATGGCTCACCCCATCATGATGGTCACACATATCAGTGTTTTGAGGTTCCTACTCAAAGGAAGACCATAGCTCAAGTCTACTTCACCCATAAGCAGTTTCTTCCATTTCTTGGTTTTGTGTATTTTATGACTTCTAAATGTTGGAATGAAAGAAACTGGATGAATATAAATATTGTCGAAGGATAAATGCCAAATAGTTACTGAAATTGTATATATAGTGGGCACTGAAACAGCCTGATTACCAAAGACACCCTGCAAATGTCTACAAACTGATTACCACTCAACTACAGCTGAAATATTGTGCTTAAAGATCTGATTTTTATATATGTTATTTTTTCACATTTAGTTTATCAGTTTTTTGAAAATGTGTCTTTTAATCAAATACTTAGTCAGTTTTCTAGTATTTGCTGTTTGCACTGATCCAGTACTGAATTTTTTATTACCTTTTTTACCAGGACCAGTGTATTATATAATTCATAGGAAAATTACACCTTACACCATTTATGTTTTTTGCAATATTCAGGAAAACATTACTGTTTTCAGAAAATACTGACATTTTCAATTATCTTTTCAGAGTAAAAAATTAATATATAACGTAATAAAATTTTCCAATAAGACATAAAAAAATGCTGGATTCTTTAATCCACCAATAATTGTGACTATGTGTGTTTCTACCAGTTATTTAGTATTTTACAGTCATATGACAGGTTATTTCCTTATTTTATTCTAACAGAACCAACAATTCCAGGATAGTTCAGAATCACTGTGACATTTGGTCCTTTTCCGTGATCCAGTGAATTATTTCAAAATATAAACCATAATGGAGTATCAGGCCTCGTCATGTCACTTAACCCAGTAAGGTGGTTTCTAGTACTCCAGCATGTATTCTGTGCTGTACTGACCCGATATGGGTTTTTTTCTTCCCTGAATCCTTTACACTGTAACATCTTGTGCCTGTCCATCCTAACATCTGCATTTAGCTGGCCCTGCAAGGCTGCCAGATATTGTTGTGTCATCAGAATGATACAGTCATTGTGCTGTACATAGCACGGTGGCCACAGCTCGTAGTCTCAAGTTCATCAGCTAGGCAGTGTATTTTTGTGCGAGGCCCAGTTCACGTCTGAACCACAGGATGAGTTGACACTATCCAGTTAGCTAAATCTATGTAGCAAGAACTAAGGTTGAGGAAAAAAAGCAGCACAGAATGAAGCCTGGTGGTTCATGGCACAGAATGGTATTGAAGTGTGATGCAAAGTAAGGAATCATTTGTGTTGGAGTCAGGCAAACAGTTTCCTGTCCAGTTTGCATTTGTCCATCCATCTCACCTTCTGGGCAGGTCTGCATTGATCTTTCCTCAGTGGACCAGAGTGGCTCACATGCAGGCTGACAAATCTGATCAGAGCGCCGGAGAATTGGTCCGACAGCGAGGGAGAGGGGCTCCACAAACTGCTAAGCAGTGGATCCACATTGGGAAGACTGCTGCCTTTTTGGCGAGATGCACAAAAAAAACAACAAGCCAGGACCAGTTCAGAGACCAAGTACATTGTCATCTGGTCGTGCAACAGGATTATGTTTCTTTCATTCTTGTCCTGCAAAAGGATCCACATTTTAGGTTTGGAACAAAAAGCAGGTGATTTGTACTGATACTCAACCAAAAATAATTCCAGAGGTGCTGCAGTTCCTAAAAGAGAAATTCCAAAAGAAATATGTTCAATTTCTGCAGCAAAAATAAAGAGTAGATCCCAATGGCTTTGAACAAAGTGCCTCCATCACATGGGATGAATGCAGTTTCCTTGTGAAGGAAGGACACCCATCATCAGACTAATCTGGTTTCACTGGATACAAGAGAAGCCAATTTATTGTGACTTTTCCTCAACGTGTAATGTCAAGTATGTATTGCCTCAAAAAAAGGACTGATTATTAACTTTTGCTGACAACAGAGCAATTTAGATCAAAGAAAACCCAGAGTGGGATGTCTAATAACTGCAGTGTAATGTGTAACACAGTGTGATATAACAAACTTCAGTCTAACAGTCATGACTTAAGGTTTTTAAAACACAAATGCACTGTAATACTATACTGAACCAGACAGAAAGTTCTGTCAACCAGGCAGAAACTTCTCATTTCTTTCTATGTGTCTCCAAGGAGGAAAATCTGTTTGCAGAATCACCAATAAGTACTATTTGCACAGAAAATCTCAAGGCCTTACAGGTATGCTTATGCTCAAATTGAACATTCTAAAAGGCCTCTTTGCTTTGTTTTTAGACAGGCTGTTTCCGTGGGGACCTTCCTGCAGGGAACTTGACACCACACTCAAAACTGAGTTGTAGGACACTGCACGTTTATTCTTTCAACATAACTTCAGTTATGATTTCATAACACCCACTGAGCACCTAACTAGTCACTCACTGTAATTTGGTTCATGGGTCAAATCAAAAAGAATTTGACAGTTTGACAACCCACAGTTTTTAACACATCGCAGTAAAGACTAGTAAGAATGTATGGGATTTAACTGAAAATAGTTATCTAAGTATCTAAGAAACCTTTAATCACTATTTCTTATGAGACAATTTCTTAAAAGATGAAACCAACAGAAAATAAAATGATAGAAACAGATTGTTTGAAAAAAGTGTGTACAGTCCAAAACAGTTCTGCTTTTCACACACGAATCAACAAAGCTTTGACCTCTTCTTGTATCATCATTTAAGCAAATGGTCCAGAAAAGCAATTGTCGTAATGCAGGGCCATGGTGATCCGAAGCCTATCCTGGAAGCAAAGGGCATGGCTGTTTACTGACTGGATGTGACCACAGTTCATCACAAGGCAACCAAACACTCCCCAACTAAAGTATACTCTCACAACAGGCAATACTGGGTCAGTAATGCACCTTAAACATGCATTTTTGAAAGATGGAAACCCATATGAATATATGCAGACATTTCTGTGTAGACCAGTAAGAACCCATATCCAACAGCTTAGGAGCTGTGAGGCACCAGTGCTACCTACTGCAACAACTGTGCTGCCTCTGCAGTAAAGATGCTGGGCATAAAAAAATACATAGCACACTATAGTATTTTATTATGTTTCTGTTTATTTATTCAAAATTATTCCTTCACTAATTTGTCCATGACTAAGATAGGACTCAATTTATGTGACTTTTACACATGCAGATAGCTGTTTTTTTTACTTATTACTTTCAGATTAAGAGCTTTCGATGGGGCACCGGCCATTTACACCTGTAATTTGCTGCAGGGTACAGTTCCCCACAGGATAAGATAAGCGTCACTTCTACTGAGTGGGTTATTTTCACAGCAAGGCAGTGCGTAAAGTTGGCTGGCACTCAGTGTTACACAATACCAACACTTCTTTATTGTTCTCTTAGTAGCACCAACACTTTTCCTAAACTTCTAGTGCAATTTTCTTCCCCGAACAATCAGACTCTCTAGCTGAGCTTTTTTCACAACAAAACACTCCTGTAGTGCGTGAATTATTCATAAAAGTCTTTCCATACCCAAGGTGCACTAAGTTATGCAGCTTGTCAACTTCCTTGCTGCATTCCTATCATGTCCTCTTTATTAAAAAATATATACATATTACCACAAATTGATGAAAGTATATATGTTATATCTCCTAATATTTTTTCTTCACTGCAGAAATTCCAAATTTAATGCTTAATAGTTTGCTGATAGCAACATGCCAATAAGAAGAGTACTGGCACTTTTTTTTTCCTTTTCATGAACGGTGGTATGGGATCTTTCTTCTGAGCAAGTCTTTGGGCTGTAAGAAACACCCAAGTGAACGTGGGGAGAACATGCACAGTCCAGCAAGATTCAGTGGATTTCAAATGTACATCCAGAAGCACAGCCACAGTGCTGCGAGACACAAGTGTTTTCACTCCATCACTGTGCTGCTTAGTTCCCTCTAATACATTGATAAAAAGTACACAGCATGTGAACTACATATTTGTGTAGGAGAAGATAGGTGAGGTGCTAAAAGCGAAAAGGAGGTGTTAACAATAAGGAGATTCTAATCTAACACGGTTATCATCACAATTCTTCACCCAAGTCCAACTGAGCAGCCAGAGGACAACATGGTCAGCACACCAGAGCCACTGAGACAGCTGGTAGATGTTTTCATGATTACCAGTACTACCAAATGGCCCCCTCAAATGAGCTTGCGAGCCTTGGGGTAACACCCTGCCGAGTTGCCCTCGCGCTGAGCCCACGGCCCGTGAAAGGAGAGCCAGGCATGTGTGATCTCCTGGGGCTAGACTCCAGCGGCCTGTGCGGAGATCATCACAGAAGGAAAAATCCACCGGGGCTTAAGCAGCCTGATGCTGTGAACTGAAGCAGAATGTGGTTTTCTGGAACAAACACAACAACGTTGAATTGATGCTGATGGGACCAGACTTTGTTCCATATTTAGAACGCTCGGCCAGTGAGGAAATAGCCAGCAGACATACTGAAAGAAATTCTGATGCATTGCAGGCCTGTTTTCACCAATACTTTGCAGTACCATGAGAACAATAGCTGTTCATCCACACACCAGACTACTTTGTGTCAACCCACAAAACGTTGCTCATTCCACAGTTTAAGTGAGAGCACAAAACTTCTATCAGAGGCCTTTAAGCTCCTGAATGAAATGGACACGGTGGAAGCTGTGGCATGAGGCTACAAACTGTCAGCCACTCTCAGAATAGTCAGCAGCTTCTTTTTCACAGATCAATTTTAGGAAAAAAGAGACATTCAGACAAGTAATGTGCAAATTGTTTATAACAATGAAAGGCAGCTCTAAAACCAACAGACGCAGAAGTTTGCTGGTAGGACTCGACATAATAATTCCACCCTGGATGATAAGTTTGACATGTTAGCTGGCCTAACAGTACATTTTGTGAGAGATGAAGGTTGTGCACACAACATATAATTCACACAAATCAGAATACTTAATGGACGTGACACGATATTACTCAGTGTATTCAACTGAAAGACACGTGCGAAAGTCAGCCCTTGACAGACGTGTGACTGAATCCCAGCACGGTGCTTAAATGGTTAAGCTGTCGGCGGTGTGAAACAGCACTCGCTGTGTAGGGAGAACAGACACTGACAGCCCCCTGTACTTTAATCAGCTTCACAGACCAGGGAAATACACCATCTGCCAGGAGGGCACAAAGAACTGGGATTTGCACAAAATTACATTCCAGATAAATAACCTGGAAGGAGCTGAGTTTTGGACTTTTTGTTTGTCATGTTGCTTAAAGTGAAAACCTTTTATCCTGGGTTACTTTTAACCCCAGACACTTTTATTCAAATTCCTTTCTAACGCTTAAAGCATAGACAAACAAAAGCTTTATGAAAGAAGGAAAATTTTCTTAATATATGAAATTTCACTTGGTCAACGTAATTTCAACCATAATGCATTATCATGTTTTGCCTGTGATCAGGGCCTGTTAACATGCAAAATAACCAGAATGGCGCCTTTGAAATGAGAGTTATTACATCCAAAATCCAGGTTTGTTTTCACCACAGTTCGGAGGTAGCCTGGGAATGTAAAAAAAAGAAAAAAGGCAAGAAATTCTGTACTTCATTTAGCATCACTTCCAAAAAAATTGCAGGAAACCGTGAGTAAATCATCACACATTTGCATCATGCCTAATGTGAACCATAATTTAAATTTTTAAGCAAAAAGAAGTGGGATCTGCCAATGCATACATAGTTAAGAAAGGGCAGTGAGTCACTAAGGGACTATCAATAAATGAACAGCAGACTACTAAACTGTGCTACTTATCACGCTTTCATTCTTAACATGAGATAGTACACAGGGAGGGAGGGAGGGAGATGAAATAATTGCTATTAACCTATAATCAAAGACCCCCAGAAGCTGCTGCCAACCACCACTCCCTCCACTGAACAGGACCACAGGGAAAGCCTAGTCTCCTGCTTTTAATGTGTTTTAAGATAAGAAAAGAATCTAATTTATCCCCGTTTTCCCCTTTATATTTCCAGGAAGCCAAAAGACAAAGCCATTTTATCTGTGTACAGCTTGACTAGTTAGAGGGGCTTATTTCTTTTTTAAAGATAAAACTAAAATAAGGTAATATGGTAACTGGTCACTTTTAAATGGCTTGTCCACATCCCCATTGTTTTGAAATATTTTAGTGCTCTGGTTGTTGTAGTCTCTGCTCTCATTTGACAGAAGGGTAAACAGTTAAGGATCAACGGATTAGTAGCAACCCCTGAAATATTAAGGTCTTGGTTGCAAATGTTTGGACTTTTAACAAAGTCATTTTTGTACTTTGTACAGTAGCCACTGAAATTAGAAAGGCAGAGTCAGAAACTGAACTTCCATCCATCCACCCACCCACCCACCCACTCAGTCCTGTTTAGGTGTCTTGATAGTCCAGAACCTATCCGGTGAGCAGAGGGTGCAAGACCAATCCAGAAAAGTAGTCACTTGATGATTTACTGTCTGTAACTGACGCAGAACAGCCCAGTAAGGACATGTTTGCCAGGTCATGCTAGGTGTGAATGGTGAGACAGCCTGAGTCCGCAAGCGACTGTCCCCAGAAGACTGTCGGGCCCCTGTGGTGACCCTGACCCATGGCCATTTGAGACGCTCACTCCATTTACACTGGAGCAGAGGGCAGACGTCAAAAGTACTGACCTACTGTAGACCCCAAGTAGTCAGCCACCTTTGTATAACAAACCCCAGAACAAACAGCTCTGCCTGATATGTGGAGTCTTGTTGGTCCCTGAAATGTGCTTCTATTTTTAACAGTCAGCCCTTCATACACAGAATAAAAAACAAAATCCGCAGCACTCTGTTCACCAGGATGCAGCTTCATAAACAATATGCAGTGACATCTTTATTTCGGCAGGATCCTCTGGATAGTGAGGACAGAACACCTCCAACATTTTAATTTTTAATCCAGCCAACGGGGATATTTTGCATGGTATGCAAGGACACATGAAGTTCATGCTGTCACACTTAACTGCATGTTTATATATATATATATATATATATATGTATATACACACACACACACACACATATATATATCTATATCTCAACACAGAGCAAAACTGGCAAATTCCAAAATTTAGCCAAACTGGGCTGAATCATTTTTTAAAAATATTAGTCTTCATACTCCATGCAGACCTGGGGTGTGCTGGTTTTTACCTATAGCTACTTTTTCACGATTGAACTGCACCACTGACATATGCATAATCCATCTCTTGCAACCCCATAGACACAGAGAACACATTTATGCAAGTAAATATAAGCAAAATATTTTATACTAGCTAAGTTATTCAGTACTGGTTGGGTCAAAATAGGTGTAGCAGTAGAAACTGCACCTTTATACATCACACTATTATATAATAGTACATTATGTAATCACCAAACTGTTTGGTCATTAAAGTGGTTGCATTTAGTATGTAACCATTGTTAGTGCTGTCAGATAAGCAAAAGTCAGATGTGCGTGCTGGTCTCAGTGAAGTGTAAAGGGGGGAAAGTATATAACCAAACTGTATTCCTCTTACATTACTAATGTGTGTAGTGCTGTTTATATCATATTTAACTTCTTATTAATTTTTACATTTTCATTTGTTCACATATAACAGTTATTGGCTGCAGTGGACAAACATGTGGATGGCACTGACAGCAATGTGCCCACAGACTGTAGTGACATGCAAAAGGTAACAAATTATATTTCACCAAACTACCACTTTCCCATTTGGGTGGGTCTAAGTGTAAAAACAGATCAGCGTGTTTGTACAGCACGTCAGGTCTCCTATATGTGTGAGATAGTGCTTTTTTGTGTGCGTGCGTGCGTGCGTGCGTGTGTGTGTGTGGAGCTAGAAAATCCATCAGTGTCAAGAAAATTTGTCATTATCATGTACGCATGCTCTGCATTTGATGTTACTATGTACTGCGGGTGACGCCACTACTCCTTCTTCTCTAAGCCTTGTCCGAGAGTGAATTTAAAATTTTCAAAATCAAAAGTAGCCTTGTTGAGTTTTAATGAAGTTGACCACATAAAAACATCACTTAGGGTTAGTACCACCTGTATGCCAAATTTGAAGTCTGCAGCTTGAGAAAAAAAGCCATATATACTGTAACAAACAAACAGACAAACCAACCCATAAACAAACAGACTGAGCTTTATATATAGAGATCAAAAATATATTACTGCGACCTAATGCTACGAAAAAATGTAATAAAATTTGAAAAAAAACTAAAAACCTGCATTCCCATTCAACCTGCTTTTCATAGCCCTTCTTAGGTAACTAACCCTGAGAAAACTAATTTCAACAAGATCAATCCACTGAACAATATCATTTGCTTCAGTTGAATACAGTTAATGGTGCATTTAAAAAACACTCCACCTGTTGTCACAATTTTGAGCACTGTTGTAAAGTGTCACCATTACTTTACAGCTACTACGACTGTTTTATAATAGATGATATTAAACTGCAAATTTATTAAAAGGCACTAGCTGTAAAAAAAAAGTTTTCATGTAAATCTACAGTATAAAGCACTTCTAATTAATATTTTAATCCTCAAACATAAACACTATTTTTGCGTTTAAAAAATTTATAGCTAAATATACATACATTTACAGTATTTTTTTTTTACAGTCTGTAGAAGGTACACAGGATTTGTGACACTGTCAGTGATACTGTGCACAATACATGATATTAATATACATTCTGATTGGTCTCAGCATCCGCGCCTGACACACAGCGGAATGCAGTCATTCTGAGTCACTGTGTCATTTAGCGCATGATGTTTGATGCGATTGCACCCGCCAGCCACCACAGCTTCCTTCCAGCAGCAGTGGCACCCTCTGAGCCTTTTCTTTGCAAGCTCCTCAAAGGCGGATGCAAAGCAGAAATTCTAACTCAAATCAATTCGTACAGTTTCCGTTGCGGTAGTTGGATTAAAGCCGTGTAAACATATTCATGAAAGGAGACACCAGCTTGTCAAAAAGGCTCACGAGCAGTCCATTGGACTGAGTCGCTGTGCATTCTGTTTAGGGAAACGGGCCTGTGTCATTAATGACGTTCATAGCTGTGTGTTCTACTTATGTATCTACTGATGAGCTTGACCTGTGAGAATAATAGCAGTCCGTGCTTTAAATATCTCTCAAATCTTATTTAGGAAAACATAATCCAAAAAACAAAACCTAAGCACTAAAACACTGACTCAACTGCTTGACATATGTTTATGTAGATGGTGCAGAGGTATACTAGCAGAACAGAGCACTTTAAAACCGGTTCAGATGTCATTGGTGGCCATAGCAGACACACTGTCCCTTTCCCATCGTCTGGAGACCAGCAAACTTACACGCCCCCCACCCTGCCCTCTTTGCATGTCCTTCACACACATACAACCTGACATTCTTTGTTGTGTGAGAAAGGACATGACCATCTGAGGGCAGTCCTAGGTCCTCAGCTTACAAACACAACTGGACCAGACTGTCTGTTCCAAACTCTATTCGTTTCTAAAGCCAAAGTTACATCACAAACAAAAAACAAAATAAAAGTTTATTACTACGGATGGCCCTCAATTTATTCATGGATTAGGTTCTAAAAATATATATACTGTATTCAGCAGTTAAAATAACAGACAGAGCTGATACTTGGTACTCAAATGATCCAGGTTCCAATCCTATTTTATGGTGCAGCACCTTTGAGCCAGGTACTTACCCTGAATCACTGCAGTAAAAATTATCCAGCTGTACAAAAGGATAAATCACTGTACACTGATTTTGAGGAAAACATCAAATAAATATATGTAAATAAAGCAATTTTAAAATTTCTACTTCAAAAATAGAGTATATCCACAACCTCCTGCTCAATGCTAAATGTTGACCAATTTGTCACAGTGTCTTTCAACATCTGGCAACTTTCAATTTTCTTTATTATCCACACAACTAAAAGCTTACTAAGAGTTGCCCCATAATGCATTCCCGGCATAGATTCTATAAATGTTTCTGAATATGCTATGACTTTTATTTGCATAATTTTTATTAACTATTTTAAAATAAACCTGCCTCATCTTGTTACTGATCACTGATACTTGGGACCAACAGACACTATGAAAATGCTGTGGATGTCAGTTGAATTAATCCAGTCCCATAACTATACCCCATTTACATGTGTTTTTGCTGTCAGCTAACATCTGGATGAATAACATTTTTACAAAATTTTTGGGGCAGCTAACTTGTAACTAATCTTTTATGTTCTATGATGTCAAAAATCGCTTTGAATAATGGTCAAATACATGTTATTTATTTTAGTAAATTCTTCAGTGCAATGCAATAGACCCCCAGGGATTTAAATCCGGATTAAACTAAAACTGATATACTGTATACTCTTTGATAGGATATCTAGCAATAAACTACACAAGAGCTGTTAATATTTGAATTTAAAATAAATTTAAGTACATCAACTGTGTCTTTTAAGCAACCTTTAAAGATGTTATTAAAGAAAAAGGCAAAAAAAATAATTCACCAAACATTTTGGTTCCTTGCTTTTTATAGCCTTTTGTAAGGGGGCATGTCAGATGCTATCATTTCTGAATAATTAATCTTTAAATCCTTTTTCTGAACAGCTGAGCTGCATTCACTGTTAAAAATCACCCCAGAATTTCTGCCCCAGTTACAGTGGTACATGGGCCCCTTAGAGCATCGTTCTGGAACAAACAGCCCCTTCCAAGGGGCTTCCCAAAAGCCGCAGCTGCAATTACTGCCTTTGCGAGCAGCTAAGGGTTTGGTTTGGGCGCCGAGCCTCTGGGGGTCCCCGAATCAAAGCCTCAGCAGCACTTTTACACTGAATGTGGCCTCAGAGGGGTGGAGAAGCCCTTCAGCTTCACTGAGGACAGCAGTTCTAAACCTCAGTGGTGCACAGCCACAAACCTTCAAGGGTTTCCAGTCTACCAGAGCACCCAAGTGCTCAATTTGATCAAGAACAAGCCAAACTAAACTGAATCAGCCTTTCATTTCAGAGCTGTGTTGACAGTAGAATGACAGGTGGACCAGGACTCACAGCCACTACTGTAAAACCACAGACATATGAAAAATACAACAAACTGTTCAAGTAACAGATGAAAGCAGTGTTATAGACTTTTATCACAGTCTTAAGTTCTTTTATGTAGCATCAGATCCAAAGTATCACATTTTGCTTCATGGAAGTTTCTAGCAAACAAGGAACCAGATTATGGATGAAGCATGAACAATATGTGAAACTGATCTCATGTATTTATTCACAGCAAATCAGATCTTGCAAGCATCTGTATCACTGCTAGTGAGATAGAGTCATGCAGATATGTGTATTGTTTAGAGGCAATGCAGAAACAAACAGGTGAGGAGGAAATAAGTGAAATAAACATAGGATACTCAGTGTAACTATGCAAGTTGTTCTTTCATCCAGTGTTTCTCATAGTGACCATCCACAGAGAAAATATTTGTAGCAATACTCTTAAAATTTACACCAAACAATGTCGATACAGTTACTTTCATCAGAAAAAATGTTTTACATCAAAAAATAAAGTTTAGGTTTTTTAACATATGTTTAACATGTTTCAGGCATTACTATAATCGATTATTGATTTGACATTATATTTCAAAATAAAAAAAACTACTGCAGGCCCATACTGGGAGCAAGTGAGGACATTGATGCCCTGCATCCCCATAGTAGCAGATGGCTGTTCTGTAACATGGGGCAGATGAGCAGAAGAACACATTGTATAACACGGACTTTTCGCCTGTCAGGACTACTTATACAGTCTGTAACTTGGGCTTAGGGTTAAGACAACTTCTGTCATTCACTTAAATGTTTTTTTATTTTTAATGGGGCAACTGAACACCCTCCCCAACAACCAACTCAGGCACTCTGACTACACCAACCTCACAAGGTGCCTCATATTGACCACCGTGTGATTTCCTTCCAAAAGCTGCTCCAGGTGAGTCCCTGCAGTGTTAACTGGAAATATAAATAAATGCCCCGCTGCCTCCCACAAATATAACGGGCTCCGGTCAAAAGTCATACTCCCAGCATTTACCATCATCTGCAACTTAAAGCATCACTTATTTTCTTTTACCAGGTAATGCATCCTAGTGAGAAATATGAGTGATTCTCATAAATGTCTAATTATAATATTTATTCCGCAGTCACTGTGGCACCTGTTGCGGGAGGCAACTACGACACGTGTGAAAGTGTGTGCTGGCATCTGCTGCCTGAAGATGGATTTACAGCCTCATTACAGTAACGCCTGAAATTCAGCGTTTCTGATGAACTTCAATAAATCACGGAGGGCCACAAATTGAGAGATACAGTCACGTAGTCCAGTAGAATCGTTTTACGCCCACAGGTGCGTACAGAATTGAGTCGTTTAAAACACGCAATGGAGTGAAGCGCTCGCGGGTTTTTATTGTTAATGGGACAACTTTACCTTACCTTCGCCTTTGGTCCCACGAACGTGGGGAGAACATTCGAACCTACCGAGCAACTAACTCAAAGCAACTAGGCACAATGAAAATGGCGGATGTCTTTTTTCCACTTCGCACATTTCCTGAGCACATTTGGTGCTGCACAACATTGGGGATATTAGCTTCAGCAGCGCAACTTGGCTTAATATTAGTGGCGGGGGCCCCCTGCGGTGTCGCCTGTCTAACGCGGAATATGCCGCTTATTTTGGAGCAATTACTGCACCTTCTTTTTTCATTTTAATCCTTCCTTTTCAGAGATGGCTTCATATTCTCATTATCCGACTGTCTTTAATCTTGTTTTCACATGCCACACGTTTCGATCATAGTTTTTGGTGCATGTTACGCATGTTTACCGTGGAAATATCGTAACGTTTTGAACAAATTGTTTAGTAAGGACAAAGTTTCAGAGATAAACATGGAGTGGGTCAGACTTTTCGGATGATTGACAGCGAAACCGAGGCTTTATTTACGAGAATGTAACGCTATTCATGTTTATATATATAGTTGTTTATATGTGTTTTTTTTCCTTCCAAAATTCCACGCAGTCACACGTGTTTACTGGTTCGAATCTCACCTCCTGTTGTAGTTCCCTCGCGCCAGGTACTCAACCCTGAACTGATATGATTGAAAAACGTCCCGCTGTACAAAAAGGATAAAAAACAGTAAGCAGCCTAACACTGTTAAACATTTTTTTGAGGAAAATTAAAGGAATAACTGTATTGAATGTCACTTCAGCTTACAGTAAAAACCCGGTTATAACGAGGTGCTTGGAGTAAAAAAAAATGTAATCGCATAAAATGCCGGGTCGCCTTATTTTTCAGTTGGTTTGCCAGTTAGTGTGTGCAAACAAAAAAGGACACAACATTTTAATATCTTTACATTTATTAGATGTGCACGAAATAGACCGTATACTAAAAACAAAACTTGCACGCGACAAATGTGTACTAGTAGAATAGTAATAATGACCTTTGTGACGTTGCAAAAGAAAATCTGTACAGACTAGTTTGTAGGTACAGAATCCAGCAGCCCCCCGTGTAGCTCCCCAAAACGGTTAAACAAAACCATTATAAACATGAAGCGGTGTATTATGGGAGAGTCACGCCGCACCGCCACCATCATCGCTAGAATACAAGTTGCACCCCCACCCACCAAAGCCGGTATCAGGGGCTCAATCTCACAGCTACTACGCCCTCTAGTGAAACAGATACTCAAAGACAAAGGTTATTGTGTGTAGTTGTGCAAGGGAGCGCAACTACAGTATTAGTACGTACAATTTGAGGGAAATCCCTTTGCAAAGGTAAACAATAGGTTTTAACCAAAAGAGGATTTTTATAAAAACACTTACCTATGAAATGATATGGGGGGGCCTGGGGGATCCCAGAATTCCATTTCATCCTTTAAATGGCAACCTCAACCAAGGGTACTGACCAGAAGCTGAGCCGATTTCCTGTAAGCAAGGATTCCTGATGTCCTACATCACTAGGACAGCTTGCTTCACGTGATTTATACGACAGCACTTGGAAACCTAAGTTTATCATCGTTTTTTAGTGGATTCACAGACATCTTTTTTACCTTATTAATAGAGGCAACAGGAAGTGCAGTGATTACAGCCTTGTGATCAGGTCATTTGTTTGAATCTCTGCTTCCACTGCTATACCCTTGACAAAGGTACTTACTGCAAACATAACCCCGCTCTAAAATTAGCAAATACTAACCAGTTCCATGTACAACCATAACACTAAGTCGTTCAAAATATGATTCCACATGAATGATCAAGTGTTAATTTTACCTATGTTAATGTTTAAAAACCAAATGGGAGTGATTTGATTCTACAAATTTAGATGCAAAGTAGCAAGATAAAAATTTATCAGTTTAGCCTTAACACTTACGCATCACTGTTGAATGCTACTGTAACATATTCCAGACCACAAATTACATATTAACAATATGCACAGTAACTTGCATCACAATAGTACATATTTACCAAATCACCACAGTGTGATGGTTTCCATCTTAATAAAACTTCCTATGTAAATGTTAAGCACTGCAGTGTTTGCTGATTATTCATTAGCCAGATGCAAAATTCAAAGAAAAAACCCACATAAAGAGGGGTTGGTGCTGAGCTGGTTTTCATGTTGGTCGTGCCACATTTCCAGTTCAGGTGAGGATTAAACGTAGTCATGCTTCCTGCAAACACAAGAGGCGCCGTGTTGGGAGGCAGGCCGCTGCAGCAAAATAGCGCTTTTGTTACTCTGGTAAAGAAGTTCAGTGTGTCACTTCTATACCTTCCCCTTCCATCCACATGAACGATAATAAAAGTGAACTCAGACTGATGGTGCTTACCCACTATAGGCATGCAAAAGTGATTCCAGAATCACAGCCCGCTTGCCTGTAGCCAAGGATTCTGGCAACACACAATTTATACAATAACATTATTGAAGCAATTAATTTCCCTTCTGAGGTACTTACTGCCTTAAGATTTTTGTCCTAATCAGGCTGCTACCCTATGATATCAGCTAGTCAATAATATATTTGTACTTTACATTTTCCCAGTAAGTCCCCCCCCCCCCCCAAATATTACGATAGTTTGAATTACAATTATCAAAAAAACAAAACAAGGAACTTAAGAGTCTGTGGAAGTATACATTATACATTTATTATTGAACCACCCTCTGAAATCCAAAATTGGGCACAGGGATTAAAAATAAATTCATTGCACTACTTAGTAAAGCATTACTAGTAATAACTCTCATAAAAAATGTACAAATGTTTGTTAAAAAGTCTTATATCAAGCCTTCAAATGATTTTGGTTACAGATATAATACATATGAAACTACAACAGCAAGTTAAATGACAGTTGTAATTTAATGAAACAGAACAATCTGAAGCTCATATTGGTTAAACAAATAGAAGATATATAAATAGTAAAAATGAGGTAACTGCAAGTGTACCAAGCAGGGAGAAAATAACAAAAATAAAACACTTATGACAACACAAGGTAACACACAGGCCACCCAAAGCTTCAGTGACAGAATGTTAAAGGGTCGTGTCCCATTAGCCAGGTAAGATGACACTATGTTGAAAGGACTGTCAAAGGCATCCATTCATTGTAAGACACTGCAAGCTCCATGTGGAAGTTACTCTGAAGACATTCTGCAGGGAATGGGACTGAGGGAAGGGAGGTGGAGGGAAGGGTGCAGGTAGTTTAAAAAAAAAAAAAAGTGGGGTTTGTCTAGTGGCCATATGCATATTAAACGTGCAGCAGTTAAATGGAAAACTGATACTGAACTGAAAACACCAGACGGAAAAATGTTGGGAACAGAAAAGATCTGCACATGTGCTGAGCAGCCAAACTGTTCACCCAACCCTTCCACAGTATAGTGGGTGTGTGAAGACCACCACACATACATGTACATGGTGTGGAAATGCAGGTGTTGGCAAAAAAAAAAAAAAAAACCCTTTCTGAACTATTTGTGCTTCCCTTCTTTTAATAGTAAACACTAGCTAAAAAATGTTCTAAACATTAAGTTGTAAATAAGTGCCTTTGTCTAAACAAGATGAGTACTGATCTCAAATGTGATGTGGTGAAATCTGTATTGCCATGTGATTTCTGCTCTTCTTCCAGTAGTTACCAAGTCAAAAGGCAACAGCAACCTTGTTTTGTGACGGCATCTCTGCATTTCTTTCACATTAGCAAACCGGTGCCCCACTCCCCATGTTCTGGGACTGAGGGGCAGGTAAAAAGGGTCCAGACCCAGGATCAGGTCATTACCGGAGTGAGTAAAGCCTAGAGTAGCATACAAAAACAGCATCACAAAGTTGTAGGAAGCATAACAAAGCTTAGCCCCACCTTGCACCTTCTATCCAATGATAGCCTAGTACAGCATTGCTCCAGAGTCTATCCTAAGCTCTACTTTAGATCAACTACTGGCCTGCAACTGGAAGACAGGGATGATCATACAGTTAATGTGCAGTAAAGTACTTAACTGGATTCCAGTATTTCACCGCATTAACTGAGGGAACCTAACACCTTATGGAAAGCTTTCCAAAATCCAGAGAGTAACTTTGAGAGCACTCTTGCACACAGAATGAGGAAAGCCAAAATAAAGGATAAACTGAGGATGAAGGTATTTGAAGGCTGACCACATCAGCTCTTGCCACCCTCTGCCAAACTACTGGTCCCAAAAACCTGTCTGTTAAGCCTTATACGAAAAATGAGTGAAGGCAGGAGAAAACTGAGTCACTGCAGAAACAGACACACAAACTTGTGTGTACGCATATGCACACACAAAAACTACTGAAGACTTAAACCTACTGGCTTGTACAAACCTACTCTACTTTCCTCCAGCAGACTATACAGGTATAATTTGTTTATTCCAATAAAACTGACAGGCTTTTGGAATTCTGTGTTCTCTTCAAAATCATGGTAAATATATAAGCACTGTGGCATACAGAATGGCAATAGCAATAGGCTGTCTTCACAGCAAATGTACTGCTTCAGAGAACGTGTCAGCATACACACAAAAAGCAAAAGCAAACCGACATGTAACAGTGCAGCCTAACTATACTGTGTGCGGAAATACCAGTAAACTCTGCATTGACTCAACCACAGTAACAAAAATTGTCCTTTGACGATGTAGTTGACATCAACTGAAAAGACTAATGCAAGTAAAAATTAAATGAATATCCTCAGTGCAAAAGAAAGCTCTCTCAACATATCAGTTGTCTGTACATGTGCATGTATGTGTGTGTTGGGCACAGAGGGCTCAGCAGAGGTATAAAAACGGAATAAAACAATGATGTGGTGGTAAGGACAAGGGAGACAGAAAGAAAACAAGGACAAGGGTTCCTACAGACACAAAAGCTGGAGCTGATCAGGTGGTCACTCAGAGTCTCGCTGCACTTCAGATGCATCTGCCCGGCATATGGGGCAGGTTCTATTACCCTGGGGAGGGAGAAAAACAAGAAGATCTCATTACAGGCAACAGTCACTGAAGAGGAAAATGACAATAATATAGACAGCAACAAGATACTGTGAAACAGCAATGTCAAAGCATACTTACTTTTGAAAACATGAGATAGTTACCCATTAGAAGCAAACAATTGCAGGACAATAGTACTGTATCAAAACTCCAGAATGATGCTGCTTGCTATGGTCATAATGAAGAAAGTGACTAGAATTCGAGATGACTGATCAGCAGAAGTGACTAATGTGTCTAGACTAACATTTGCAGGCTGTTAGCTTTCCTCAAACATCCTTATTTTACCTAGATATCAGGTCCTAACACTTAAGTGATAGTTGTTAAGCTAAGCTACTTACAGTGATTTGCCCATCTATACAGCTCTGTAATTGTTACTGGAGCAAGTCAGAATAAGCACTTTGTTCAAGGGTACTACAGGAGGACATGAGACTCAAACCTGGGTTGTTTTGAGTACAGGGCTGCAGTTCTAACAACTACGCTACTTGATGAACCCTGCCCAAAAATTAAAAAGGAACATTTCAGCCTGATCAGTAGGCTGATGAGGGATAGCAGGAGCTACAAGTCTTGCATATAGTACCATTCAACATCACAACTTTTTTTGGCTAATCCAGACTGCTATTTTGATTTAAAAAAAAAAAACTGCAAAATAGTTACTATAAAAGTATATAGAGCCTTACATATGAGAAAGACTGATATGCACCTGAGAAACCAGATGTGTGTTACAGTATTTGGGTGTATTATAAGTATGTGTGTTACAGATACAGACAGAGAATGCTTTTGCACATGACATTTCACTTCTAACACCTTTGAACAACCTGATTTGAGAAACATTAAAGAGAGGTATAAACAAAATTAGAAAGTGGACAAGCCAATTTGTCACATTATTTTAAATTCTCCATTCATGTGCCCTGCAGCCTCACCTTAAGCCACTTGTCAACACACTTGGCGTGGAACTCGTGGTTACAGGGCAGGACGCGCAACAGTTGCCGGGACTCAAAGTCACACATGCAGACCACACACCTGTAGCACAGGAATACACAAGTAATCCTTCAGTGGCATGGTCACCTACACCATGCAGCCACGATACCCTTGCACACCCTTGTACTACCACTCACAGCGTCTGCTCTGACTGGTGGTTGTTGGCATTGAAGCGGTAGGAGGGCAGCTGCTCAATGTCAACCTTGGTCAGGCCTCGGGGCTTGGCCTCCCCCAAGCGCTCAGCGAGGTTCAGCAGAGCCTGTGGCAACAGATGGAGGACAGTGAGATACATACACATACATACTTCCATTAAATCTCAGCAAAGGTCTATTCCATAAAGTGATTGCAGCTGCTGTTGGGGAGACCAACAATCACTGGAAAGCTGTCATTTGCCCTTAAATGCTTCATCAATATCACTTAAAATATTTTTAAGTGCATATATGTAAATATTTAAGAAAATTCCAAGATACATTAGAACAATGACATACTGAATTTTTTTATATTTAGAGTACTTGTATTGGTATAAATGGTAACAATACTGAGCAGAATGTCTAAACCAGGGGAATAGAAATAAAATAAAATATTTGTTCGGCCAAGTGCAAAGTTTGACACCGCTGCTCACAATGCAAAAAAAAAAAAAAAAAAAATTTTTTTTTTAAATAATTTTGGCAAGCTGTGGACATTTTATAAAGGGACAAGCACCCTGCAGCACACTCGATGTGCCCAGAGCTGGGTTCTTTTCCCATGTGACAAATGCAGTAAGGCCCCTACAAATGAGGATGGTAGAAAACCAAAAAGCATAAAGGGCCTGACCTCATAGTTTTCCACCTCCCCATCATCCACTTCCAGGTCCAGGCTGATGGTTGGTCCCACAGTGGGCTGCACTGGAAGCATTGAGCTGAAGCAGCAGAGGAAAGAAACAGTTATTCATTAAGACCAATAAAAGCAACAAAAATCTATTCTGATGCTGAACCCAGAGTGACGGAGCGCGACACTCACAGGAAGTACGGCAGGAAGTTGGGGTGGTAGGGAGGTGGTGGCACGGCCTGCTGGGATCGGTAGCGGCGGTTGGTGATCCGTCGAGGCATGAAGTGGGGATATGGCTGTTGGAGGGAAAGAGCAAGAAACAATTCATTAGTAAGTGGACGTCACACCAAAAGGAAAGCAATCCATTCAGTTTGCACTCTGAGGGGACTGAGGATTAAGATGCACAGGCTCAAAGTAACACCCCTGCAGAGCGCCCTCCAGAACCAAACAAGGTCACTGCACTAGGTCTTTCACAGATTGATTCTGCAGATGAGACTGCTGTTTATTTTCTCTGCTCCAGTTTAATTAGAGTAAATCAATTTAATTAATAACAAACTAAAATACACAATCAGCATTAGCACAAAGCAAAAAAGGCATTTCAAAAGGGCAAAGAAAAAGAGTACAGCAATAATCCACCTTAACACCTGTGTGCACTTTATAAGGCCTGTACCTCTGTGGGGGGCCAGAGCTCCTCTCCCACCATTCGTTTTGGGCACAAAGGCTGGTGATCAGAAGACAAAGTAGCCAACAAGACTGCCAAGGGCTTACCACTCCAAAAAGCTCCTGTGGCAGGGGGTCATGGGAAAGGAACTGCAGTGGTGTAGAAGGGGGCATGGCACTGGGGTGGGCTGAGTGAGGGTAGCTGAAGCCACCACCAACTGACAAGTGCTCCCCGAGAAGCTCAACCTCATTCTCAATTCTCTGAAGTGGCTGTGAGGCAGAGAAACAAGTGGTGAGACCACATCTCATGCACATGCATAACCCATAACCCAATTCCTTTAGGCTACATCTGCACTTGTCAAAGCCACAATTACTGTACACCAAATACTGATTTAAAAAAAAAAAAAAAAAAAAAAAAAAAAAAAAAAAAAAAAAAAAAAAAAAAAANGGGGGGGGGGGGGGAAAAAAAATAAAAAAAAAAAAAAAAAAAAAAAAAAAAAAAAAAAGATAAGCACAATAAAAACTGAATAAAATTTTTTTAAAAGGGGGGGACCCAACTGCACTCACTGATCGTGACTGCTGAGCCTGGAAGGGCACAAACTGCCCAGGGGGAGGCAGGTGGGGTCCATGGTGGGGCAGGTGGGGTGGATGTAGAAGAAAAGGAGGATCGCTGGAGATCAGGGAGGGGAAAGCGTAAGGCAGCGGCAGGTGCTGGACTGAACATGCCGGCAGCATCTGAGGGACCAGAAATACACAAAGTGTTTACAACAGGTTTGCAAACATGCCTATCTAATGCAGCAAAAGGATTCTGACAGCAGAGGGCAGTACAGTCCGATGAAATCGGAAGGTGTACACAAGCAGGTGGTACTCACGGGTGTTGGAACGCTGCAGACGGGATAGTGCTGACTGCTAAAGACCACCGAACAGCCTGGCACCTGCTGCTGGGACGAGCAGGTGGGGATGTGCTGGCCTGTGCACAGGGGCGTGGGCAGACCGTGAGCAGGCACTGCTGTCACTGTGTAGGACACTGGCACCGTACCCTGCTGCAGCTGGGATGGGTGCAGAAATAATCTTAATTACTCCCAAGTAGTCAAAAAACAGACCTACTTGAGGTCAGTGGTTATCAACATGCAGAACTACATGGTGCCAGCTGGAGCCCTGTGTGCAACTTACCTGGTCATGCAGATCCACCACCACAGCACTCTGTTGCTGGGGGTGGGCTGCCGGATGCAACAGTCGGGGGGACAGTGCAGGCGGGTGGAAGGCACGAGGCTCCTCTAAGCTGCCTGGCGGAGCGGGAGGCTGCCCATATGAGTAACTCTGGTGGGCAGGTGCAGGGCGGTGTGGGTGACGTTGGTTCTCATCCTGCCCACCCACAGGAGTGGAGTGGTGGATAGGTCGCACCAGACGCTCTCGCCGGACACGCTGGCGCCTCACCGGAGGGCTGCTCACACACAGAGGTGGGGTGATAGTTACATTAGCTTGTAGCTAAAGAAACCAAAGCATCCTGGAGCTGCTACTGACCACTACCAACATGCAGAAGGAAGCCAGGAGGTACCTGCGACGGCAGCGCTCTGGGGGGTACAGTGGATGGGAGCGGCGGCTAGCCGGCATCTCCCACGGGCGCATGGGTGGGGGTGTGGAGGGTGGGGCTGAAGCCAGCTCCAGCACAGACTGCTGGGAGAGGCGTTGACGCTTGGGGCTAGGGCTTCCTTCACTCTGCCAGAAACAGGAGGAATACAGAAGACCATGGTTAGTATGTTGTACAGTGTTTACCTTACTACAGCACTGTAATCACCTGCAAAACACAACATCCCCCACCCTCCTTAGTAGAAATTCTTACTTTTATCTAACACTTTTTTCAAAGCAACTCTCAAATTTAAGCCACTTAAAGCGATTTACTCATTTTTACAGCTGGGTAAGTTTTAGTGTATCAATTCAGAGTATCTTGCCCAAGGGTACTACAACCAAGCTGAAATTCAAACCTTCATCCTTTCAGTCTGGCAACTCAAAACCACAACTTTACCTGCTGCCCTATGTACACATATGGTAATTCTAAGTACAGATATTTGGATAT
Source organism: Arapaima gigas (assembly GCA_900497675.1). Taxonomy (NCBI): domain Eukaryota; kingdom Metazoa; phylum Chordata; class Actinopteri; order Osteoglossiformes; family Osteoglossidae; genus Arapaima; species Arapaima gigas. The sequence goes on along the minus strand of UFQX01000092.1, from coordinate 259,377 downwards.
TTTCAGTTGTTGACACCGTACAGAGAGGCACTTCTGTATGCTCCCGGTACAATTCAGTACCATCTCATCCTCAGCTTTGCTCAGGGCCACAGTCTGCCTTAGAGTAAAGGGTTTTGCGCACTCACAAAAACACTCATCCGTTACTTACGCTAGCGTGCATGCCCCCACCCACACCCACACACGCGAGCACTCTCACATGCACACACAGAGCCGCTCTGGAAACTGTGCACAGTCAGACATTCACAATGCATGCAGTCACACTTAGGGGCGCTTAGTCACAAACGCCTGAGCACACACTTAGTCACACTGGTGACTGAGAGGGAGGGACTGGGGGAACAGCTGGCAACGCCCACATGCCAGGAGCAGTCAGCACCAAGTTCCATGCTATAGGACGCCAACGTCTGAACCTCAGTTAAAACAAAAAAAACAAAAACAGCAGCAAAGCCATAAACACTGCATGTGCCTGTTCAGTTATTCCTGCAATGCCTTTTGGGCAAGAGGGGGCCATCATGGACCCAGCCAGGGCACAGAAAACACATGGCCCAAGTCCAGGACTGGGAAGTGCTGATGTTCCCCAATTAGACATCACTGGCCATACCAACATAACCCTGGCCCATCCTACAGACACATGGAAACAGACAAGCAGCAGCAGTACTGAAACATTCTTGCAGGCAAATACATGCAACCCAACAAGACACCTCAGTGTCCCTCCTAAAGGCCCATCTCATACTGGCAAAAAACCCATCTTATCTCCTCTGTGACAATCTCCCACTGGCAGTCTGATATGGATTTATTATGGCTGTTATTCAAAGAGGATGAGGCACATGTATATCACATTTTGATTCAGAGGAATTAGAGGTGCAGGTCCAGGGTTGTTATATAAAGAGAAAAAAAAAAAAAAGACTGAAGTAATGCACAACAGAATAAGTGCAAGAGTCACTGGCTCCTTAAATATAACTGTGCACACAGATAGACCAGAGGGTTGCTCAGTGGTCAGAGCAGTTTTCTTGCACCTCCAGGATCCAGGTGTGAATCTGACCTCCTGCTGTAGCATCTTTTATCTTTCATAGAATTGCTGATTCCAGTTCCATCGTAAGTAGTTTAGCAAGGGATTGTAAGTGTCTTTGAAAGAACCTTAGATTAATATCATTATCCTCAATAACAGCAGTAGTACACAGCAGTGTCCAATCAGATGTGTCACTGAACAAACATGTGGTGGGCATCAACTGGAACTCCACCCAAACAGGCCACATAAGGCCCTGTAACAAGGTTCATCATCAAACACTACTGCAGCTCCTACCTTACAATTCATAAGGATAGAGCAGCTGAAGCTGCCAAAATATGGTGGCACTAAAGCACTTACCAGGCTTCTATAAATATTCAGCATCTGAGAAAAATCACGTTTCCTTTCTGATGCCAAGAAGAGGCAGAGGGAATTGAGGGACCGTAACCAGAAACAAACGTGGTCTAAAAACTACTGGTGCCTCCAAGTGGTATACAGCAGTGCAGCAGGTAGCACTGATGCTTCAAAGTGTGGCATCAGGCAGGCTCTGTAACTGGACATAGATTTAATCAGTATTTTTGTGTTTTCACTGTGTTTTTTGGGTCTCCTCCAACGGTCCAAGGACCTGTGTTTCACGTAAATTGTGACTACAAATTGCCTATAGATTGTGTATTATATTGCCCTGGTGTATAGATCGTAAATTACTATAGAGTTTAGTGTAGTATCTCTAACACTAAGTCAACTTGGATACAGGTGTCAGCTAAGTACAAGTTAATAATAATATGTTACTTTGGAGAAAATCTACAAAATGAATAAATGTAAACGAGGCAGTGTGACAACACATCCTTTCAGGAGTGACCGCTGTGAGGACCGAGACCTTAGGTGAAAAGATGCTTATGAACTCAAAATCCCATCCATTCGAATGGGACAACTGGAAGGAGGCTGTTACGTTTTCAAAGATAATTAGCGTCTTCAAAGACAAAGGCTTTTGTTGAACGCCTGTGTTGGGACGGGTGATGGGGTGGGACATTCCAAACACTCAACCAGTTGGCCAGTCAGAGGGCCTGATACAGGACAGGAATTCGACATACGGACATTGTGCGCAAAGCTGCTGTGTCCTGCACACCACAGACACAGCTGCCTGGTCTACAACCTCACATGCGCACAAGCCTCCACCCCCCCCCAGACTCTCACACACTCACCAGAATTTACTAAAGGCCATGAAAGTAAACAAAGAACTAATACACTAAGGTTTTATTTCAGCTATGTTCCCAATCAGACACCTCTCACTGAACAGACGCTAATAATACCTTAAAGCATAGTATCGTGCAACAGCTAATTATTACTTTAGCTGAAAATCCTAGTAGCTGTTTACACTGGGCTCCTACCATTTATCTAGAGCTTTAGAGAATTAGTAAGTGTTGTACTGAACACCCTGTGTTCAATTAGATCACTACGCCTGTGTCGGGTGCAAGCAGGATGGCGTTTGCCAAAGCCCTCTGTGCACAGGCCGAGACGGCATGTCTGAGCCCACACACACACACACACACACACACACACACACACACACACACACACACACACACACACAGTCTCTCTCTGTGTGTGTCACCCGAGCCCTGCGGCTGCGGGAGAGGCTGCTGGAACCCGCCCCACTCCGCCCCCACGTCCGCATTCCTTCCCTCCCCCGTCTGCTGGATTCAATCACCATTCGGGGCCTGGTGTGCCGCCCGCTTCCTCAGGCCCCTGCCACAGCCAATAGGGATGCAAGAGAACCCTAACCCCTCCCCCTCCCCTGCTCTCTGCCCCCGCTCACAGCTCCCCATTGTAAACAAGGTAGTGTGAGAGCAGCTGTGGCTAATGTGGGTAATATCCTTTTGTTTTAGACAGGGGAGAATACTGTCCCCTCCGATTTCCCAATAAACCATTAAACAGCTCGGGTCATAGGACATTTGGCGGAACCTAAGGAGGTTTGAAAGAGCCACTGCTGAACTGTCCCATTCTCTCTGTCTTGCACACATACAGACACATACAGACACACACACACACACACACACACACACACACACACACACACACACACACACACACACACACAGCCCCTTGCTGCCACCACACATCCAGAGCACACTTGCAGGAGAGGGCAAAAAACCCCACTCATAACAAAAGGACAATAGCCATTATCAAGTGTCCTACTTTTCAGACAATTCATAAACTGATGATTCATATCAATCAGCAGTTGAGAAAGATACTTTTGCACTGTGAATTCAAGCTTGTACGCTGCCAAACTTCAAATCCTGCTTTTAAATACACAACACCTTGCTGGGACTCATTCAGCAGAAGCAGTGCGCAAGACCATGTCGAATGGATCAAGAACAGGAGCGGTCCTCCGGCACGTTGTCACCCCGGCTGCAACGAATCCCTTTCGAGAACCCCTTTGCCGAGTGAGCAACTCTAAAGGAAACTGCTGCAACATGCTCACTGTGACCCTGCATACACAACAGCTCTCATGTGCTGAGGATACTCATCTAGTAGCTACCATTACAACTAAACGTGAAAAAAAAAGAATAGGGTTCAGCTCATATTCCCCACCATAATATACTGCATACATTTAAGGCAGATGCACATCCTTTAGTCTTATTTCAGCTGATTACTCATGAGTATACAAGTGGGAAACACACATTCAGTTACTATTATGTTTTTAAAACAATGGACACTAGTATCAAAGCTACATGCATTTAATAAGTGCAGACCCATGTATCTCAATTCAGTAGAGATATCCCTAGTGGTACCTTTGACAAGTTTGCACGTATTGCAGTGAAATTAACACCCTTTACAAGTTACGACCACACACGAATCTAATTTTTCCACATGTACCAGTAACAGCAAACAGAGAATTTTCAAAGTTTGTGGCGTAATGATAAGTACATCTTTGGCTTACAAGATTTTCACCTTATGAGCCAATTTCCAGAAATGGATTATGCATCTAAGCAGGTAGATACCTGTACTTGAAACATTTAGAAAATTTAAATATATGGGTCTGATTCCTTCCCTTTTTTTTAAAGATAAAGCACAAAAGTAAACATCTACTTATAAATAAAACTAAGCTATAGTGAAAGATAAAAGAAGTCAGTACAGCTTCTGAAAAAATTGTTGTCAGCTACACAACAAGAAGCAAACTGACAAAGGGCACGAGGTAAAGTTGACAAACATCCAAAACACATAAATCAGATGGGACTTGAGGCTCGATACAGCAATATTTGGCCCCCAGGGGCAAAACTACAGAATTCACCTTGTCGCTCTCCTCACTGTAGGCATGGTCCGGGAGGCAGTGGAAGGCGCCCGCGACTCCCCCTGTAGACAACAGAGAGGGCCGTTATTTCACATCACAATCAAACTGGCCCTCTGTTTACCAGGAAGTCAGAAGATCACAGGTACCCGGGGCCTTGTTTGGCCAGGTTTATGGCAGACCAGAAATGATCATACATCAGTTCCTCTTCTCAAAGTTTATTTACCATGGGAGTGAAATGGTTGTTTCAAAACCATATCCTATAACAGCACACAGGTCTGTCTAACATTCTATACAATATTTTACCTCCAATTTACGCAGACAAATTATCTGACAAAAGAGGTTTCTTTAGGAGTCTGAGGATTTTGTGAGTGAAAAATAGAAAGTTATATGTAAATTATCAGTAGATATTCTGTTCATTTGTTTTTAAGTGTTAAATAAAATCACAACAGTACCACCTGATTAACGTACTGTAACTACATAACTCCTATCACATTATGCTCAGTTCAAAAGAACTTCACACTCGAGCTATTTCTTACAAACACTCCTCAGCATGAGAAAATTTATTCAGTTTCTTCAGCAGAGAACAAATACCCTTTCAGATTTATTTAGCAATTCACATAAAAGCAAATAAATTTGGTCACAGAGTGTAAAACATATGGTAAAACTCAAGGCTTGCAAACAACATGCAGAAAGCTGCAGCTACTTATTTTTGTTCATGTTGTTATTGTGTACATATTATGGTCCATGTTCTAGAAGTTACAGTGCAACTACAGTGCCTTTTCTGAGAAATACATTGTCATACAAAATACTGATCATTTCATACTAAGCAGATGGATTAAGAGTTTAAATGGGTTGGCATGAACACCTCCACACAAAACTACAGAAATGCGTTTTGACGGACCTGGCTGCAATGCCACACGGAGCAGGTGTGTGCATGTGTATGGATGGAGGTGGGGCAGAAGCCCTTGAAGCAGCCCAGGAAGGCGCATCAAAAAGCCCAGTGACTGTTTGCACTGTTTATTCACCCCTCTTTTGCACAGACACTACATACAACACATTCAAAGAACAAATACCTGATTCCTCAACACACCTTTTGCCCTCAGTAACATTCGTTCCCCTCTTCAGCAGAAACATAAAACCAGTGTTCAAAAGTGAGCAGAGGCCCACAGAAGGCACAAACATTGACTGATGTGGTATAAAATATTATCTTATTATCTCATGGCTGTCAGCTTCTGTTAGTGTTCATTATGTTGGCATTACACAGGCTGCTGGCATACTACAGAAAAGACAGCAACTAGTTCAGGGATGTGCTGCTTCTCTTACACCACCTCGCACACTTCTTTTCGGGGGAAAATGCTGAAATATTAAACAAATTTACCTGCTTTCCAAACCAAACATCAAATGCTTTACTTACTGTTTTGCTTAAACTACCTCTTAAGACTAGATCATTTATATTGTTATTGCCACAATGGCAGGGCTAAACAACAACAACATTTCTCTATTTGTCAGGCTTAAAGGTTTATAAATGGAGTGACTGCAACCATTTAATCCTGGATTAAGGCTGCTGCTGTTGACAAAAACAATGCTGCCGTTCTCATTTTGTCTTATTTGCCCCCTTTGACAACTTTGAGCATGGCAAGCATTAGACAGGCAATGTGGAGTTCTCTAGAATGTTCTTTAGAAGCACACCTCTCCCCCTGATGAAGCCAGCCCAGAATTCGGAGAAAAAGTAAAACAAAGGCTTTACTGCCACCACACATCCTTTATTCGGCATGCCACAAAGGCACGAGACGGTCGTTTATTCCCCTTTATGTCCTCCTCATCTCTCTGTGTGAAGTCTCAAGTGACTGACAGCACAAAGCTAACACACCACTGACAGCTATGCTGGGGACAAGCCTCTGTCACCATGTAGCAAACATCAGCTTATAAACATGTTTCTGCCTTTGTTTTTACAACTGCCACTGCTTGCTGTTTGTTTAGCCCAAGAAGGTCTCACCAAAAAGGACCCATGCCATTGACACTGTGCTGGGATGAGACATCAGGACTGCCTAAAAGTGTACAGGTGATTGCAGCAGCCTCAGGTGATTGGAACCACTCACACTTTGAAAACAGCACCCCCTCTCAGTGAGGCTAAATAAAAGGGTAGGAAAGAGCTGGATACAGATAGGGATGTGCTGGATCCCACCCAGTTGTTAAGCAACCAAGCAGTCATGCAATGTACCACAGAGGCACTTGGAGAACTTAACAACTGGCTCGGTTACACACTTGCACGACAGTGCTAGGCACACACCCACACACGTGGGTGCAGTCAGTACCACTCAAGCAAGACACTGCTGAGCTGGGCGTGTGCGGGTGACAGTGTGTGACTGTGCATGTCTGCTGCTGCAAGGTTAGGCGATGAGAAAGGTTTAAGTAACTGTTGGCAGCACAGCTCAACAGAAAAATAAAGGTCGTAGGGGGTTGTTAGTGGGAGTCATCGCTAATTATCACTTTCCCTTCCCCTAACATGAGACCCAGGTAAAAACAGTGAGAGAGGGGCGATGGGAAGGCATGACTCAGCTAACAGCTAGCCAAACAATGTGCTGCTGGTCTAATGTACAGAACTATAGCGTGGAGAGCGTAAGGCCTGTGACAGGCGTGTGCCAGTCATGAGCCCTGGTACATGCAACACAGATGCTTTGACAACCCCCCCCCCCCCCCCCCCCCC